>CM077922.1:3509456-3561956 GCA_039797435.1 Crotalus adamanteus | reverse complement strand
AGATAGAAAGACAGACAGACAGACAGACAGACAGACAGACAGACAGACAGACAGACAGACAGACAGATAGATAGATAGATAGATAGATAGATAGATTTTTTTGTGTCCTCGAAATCTTGACCTGAACTACCTCAAAGGCTACCAGCGTCCTACCATCTTCAAGTACTTTTCCAGGGAGTTTAGTCAGGTCAGTCAGAGGTCAACAGCAACTGCAGCCTGTACTCCATTCAGCAAAGCAATTAAACCAGCCAAAATCCAACATCTAACTTTACTTGCTTACTAAGCACCTCACCAAACCGTGGCTCATCAGTTGGGTGAGCATCAGGAAAGGCCAGAAAAGGCCTTGTAACCAAGGAAACAACTGAGCTGTGTCCTTAGGCTGTAGTCACAAGGAGTTAAACGTGACTCAAAATGGTCCTTACCTTTTATTTATTTATTTTTTAAAAAAGATAAATCAGCAGGCCATTCCTGTATTCACAGGCTGTGCAGTGCTGCTGTTGGAATGTTTAAAGTATGTGGTGGGGGGGGGAACCCTGTAGGTTATTTTTAAAGCATTAATAATGTGCACATCGTCTTCCGTTAGGCTTCTTTGAGCGATGCGTTTTCATTTCGACAAGCTATTCCTTCCAGAGACCCCTCTGTCTTCCCTGTTCCCATGACAGCAGGCTTATATTTTAGGCATATTTGGTATCTCTCTTCTGCATTGTGCTCACTGGTAAATACAAGGGCAATTTGGAAATAAACCTCCATTTGGTTATCCATGACAGACACTCGCAGATACGGAACTTTTATTATACACATTAGAAAACTATAACATGACATGACTTTTCGACATAATCGTCATTCAAACTGAGGCCCTTGTCATAACATCTTACAGGGAATAGAATAGAATAGAATAGAATAGAATAGAATAGAATAGAATAGAATAGAATAGAATAGAAGTGATGATAAGAATAGAATAGAATAGAATAGAATAGAATAGAATAGAATAGAATAGAATAGAATAGAAGTAGAGTAATGATAAGAAGAATAGAATAGAATAGAATAGAATAGAATAGAATAGAATAGAATAGAATAGAATAGAATAATGATAAGAAGAACAGAATAGAATAGAATAGAATAGAATAGAAGTAGAGTAATGATAAGAAGAATAGAATAGAATAGAATAGAATAGAATAGAATAGAATAGAATAGAATAGAATAGAATAGAATAGAATAGAACAGAAGTAAAGTAATTAGAATAGAATAGAATAGAAGTAGAGTAATGATAAGAAGAATAGAATAGAAGTAGAGTAATGATAAGAAGAATAGAATAGAATAGAATAGAATAGAATAGAATAGAATAGAATAGAATAGAATAGAATAGAAGTAAAGTAATTAGAATAGAATAGAATAGAAGTAGAGTAATGATAAGAAGAATAGAATAGAATAGAATAGAATAGAATAGAATAGAATAGAATAGAATAGAATAGAATAGAATAGAATATGATGTCATATCCCTCCCCCTCTATTGAGAGAGGGCTATTCAATTTTGACATAGATGGCCTCTTTGACCCCTCTTTCAAACCAAGGGTCCTCTCTGTCCAAAATGTGGACTTTGGGATAACCATCACCTGGATGACTGAGAATTTCCGTAGACATTTTTCTGTTAGCACAAAATTCAAAAGCAAGAATTGTTCGCAGCTCTGGAGCTTGAATGCTGATAGTTGAAAAAACTGTAGGACTTCCCCAGAAACTGCCCAGATGCTCAGGGAGGGAGATAATAAACAGAAGGAGGCAGCAGATTGCAAGATACATTTCTAACAGGAACCAATTCTTCTTCCTTTGACATGCAGACTCTGCTCTGTCGTTTTCCCCTTTCTGGAGCCAAGAGGCAAAACACAAATAATTGATTTTTTTTAAAAAAAAAAAAAATGTTGGGTGAAGCTTACTTCAGAGTAAATTAAGGAGACCCAGCTACATTTCTTTTGAATCAACATCAATCTGAGTTGCTGCTTATTTCTTAAATGGAGTAGATGGAAAACTATTGCATACAAATTATATATATATATATATCACATTAGCCCAGGACTCTGCAAACATTGGAAATAATATGCCAGTTGCCAAGTATTTTGATAGTGTGATCAATGGGAATGCTGCAACAGTACAAACGTTGTACAAACTTTGTCCAACTAAGTACAAAGACTGATCATAGGTCATTTTTTTCAGGGCTATTGTACTTTTGAATAACGGCTAAATGAATATTGTAAGTTGAGAACTAGACAAATAGAGAGATATAGACAGATACAGAGAGATATATAGACAGAGTGCAATGAGATAACTCTCCACAGCCAACTCATCACAGCCAACTCGTCACGGTCAACCCGCCATGGCCAACTCTTCATGACCAACTCTTCATGACCAACTCATCATGGCCAACTCATCACGGCCAACTCAGCATGGCCAATTCACCATGGCCAACTGGCCATGCCCAACTCATCATGGTCAACTCATCATGGCCAACTCTCCATGGGACAACTCTCCATGGCCAACTCATCATGGCCAACTTGCCATGGCCAACTCCTCATGGTCAACTCCTCATGGCGAACTTGCCATGGTCAACTCATCATGGGACAACTCACTGTGGGACAATTTAACAATTCAATTATTTAAAGCAAATAAAAAAGTATTTGAATTTTTGTCATTCACGTTTCATTCTGTCCCTCCTTTTCCATCCTTTCTTTAATGATTCCACTCCACCATTTCTTTGATATTAATGTAACTCTTGTCCTGTGATGAGCTGGCTATGGAAAGTTGACCACGGCAATTTGGCCGTGGCAAGGTGGCGGTGATGAGTTGGGTCATGGCGAATTGGCTTTGGCGAATTGTCATAGACCCAAGACAGAGAGAAGGGGTTCTGTGTAGAGGTATATAGACAATACAAAGATACTGATGTCCTTTCTGCAATTAGAGTTGACAAAAAAAGAGCTCAATGTTTTATCCTCTCAGAAAGTAGAAGCAGAACTAGCATTCTTTAAACGCTGCTGTCCCCCCGGTCCTCTTCTGGCATAGCACTTTTCAAGCCAGCAACCAGAATTCAGAGACATCACTTTGGTCTCTCTGTGCGTAAACCCCTCTCATCCTCAAGAGCTTTTCTTACGTCTGCTCAGGTGATTTGTTACCTAGCTGGATGTGGGAATAAAAAAACCAAGACAGATTTCTGAAAACAAAGGCTTCTCTGGGGAGAATAACGAGATTTGGTATTCAGCCAAACTAGACATGTAGCTGGAAGATGATTCAGGCAGGGCACCTGTGGATTTACCTTATGAAATGTCAAATCTGCAAAACATTCAGCTGGATCTATTGCAGAGCAGAGATCAGGACAACAGATTCAAATGATTCTCTGAGTGCAGAGAAGAGCAACAAAAATGATCAGGGGACTGGAGGCTAAAACATATAAGGAACGGTTGCTGGAATTGGGTAGGTCTAGTTTAATGAAGAGAAGGACGAGGGGGGACATGATAGCCAATGTTCCAATATCTCAGGGGCTGCCCCAAAGAAGAAGGGGGTCAACCTACTCTCCAAAGCACTAGAAGGCACGACGAGAAACAACAGATGGAAACTAATCAAGGAGGGAAGCAACCTAGAACTAAGGAGAAATTTCCTAACAGTGAGAACAATTAAACAGTGGAATGGTTTTCCTTCAGAAGTTGTGGGTGCTCCATGGCTGAAAGTTTTTAAGAAGCTATGCCCACGCCTTATGTGTGATTGTGACTAGACCTGAGTTGGGCTTAGGGTTTATTTTCAAGGAAAAATCAGCCAGGTTTCCCCCGAAATTACTGCCAGGAAATGAATACCAAGCCAGCAGTTTTGAAAAATCCAGGAACGTACCTTTTGCCATCGCAGCGCGATGCGGCATTGTTTAATATCACTAGGCAGCCTCACGATCACCATGGAAACTGCAAACAACAAGGAATATGAAGCATTGAGACACGTCCTTTTCCAGAGTCTCTGTTTCCCTGTTTTTTTTTTGGGGGGGGGGAAAGGACACATTTCCACTGCAGCTTCCTTCCAACGAATTCAGGGCACCACCCAAAGAGCTACCTCACTTAGATTCACAACTGCCTTTTAAGGTAGGTTAGCCCGAAAACTAGCATGCTTTGCCAACGTTTTGTAGCAAAAGGAATGCAAAATCAGAATTCAGATCCTTCTAATCCATCGCTGCTCTCAATGGTTGAGCCAGGAGCAGTGGTGGGATTCAAATAGGTGAATAACTGGTTCTCTGTGTGGATGCCACTTCCAGAAGTCCATTCTGGGCCTGGGCAACAAAAGATTAGCTACCGGTTCTGCTGAACTGGTGCAAACTGGCTGAATCCCACCACTGGCCAGGAGCCTTAGCAAATCACAGCGTAAAAGCTAAATATTTCATTGTTCTATATTCATTTCTGTTAGGGTGGGTGTAGACTTTACATTAGAAGGCTGAAGGGATGATGTTAAGCAATACATATGCTGTAGGATTAAGCTCGCTCATAATACTGAGTTGATTCGCTTACCTATGATCTCTTGAAGCAATCCTAGATAAGCTGCATAAATCCTAAATTGGCTCCATTTTATACAACGTATGACTGTAGAAACCCACAAACTCAATCAGGATCAAACGTGATTTGTCAAGGAGGATGGAGAGTTAGAAAAGAAAAGAGGAGAAGAGCAAAACATTGGGAGAAAGAGATGTTAATGTGAGTGTAGCTACAATATATCTAATAGCACAAATATAAGCTGAGTTCCAGAGCTAAACATCAAACGTATTTTGACCCCAAACATATTACCAAGATCTTCTTGACTAGGGTAGGGATCGCACAACAGAGAACACTGTAGCTTTTGCTGGCTAATTTTAATCAGAGGAACTGTCAATTGACAAAAAAACATCATTTCTTCCTATTGTATCCCCTCCTTTTAATTCCATTTCATCAACACTGCGAGGTCATTTTAGCTCAGAGAGAAGAGAAGAGAAGAGAAGAGAAGAGCTGGAAGGGACTTTAGAGGTCATCTAGTCCAAACCTCTGCTCAAGCTAGAGACCCTATGCCATTCCAGACAAATGGTTGTCCAATCTCTTCTTAAAAACTTCCAGTGTTGGAGCACTCACAACTTCTGACGTTTTACTGTTTATTGTTCTCATTGTTAGGAAATCTCTCCTTAGTTCTAGGTTGCTTTTCTCCTAGTATAGTAGATAGCAGTGTTCCAATATCTCAGGGGCTGCCCCAAAGAAGAGGGAGTCAAGCTATTCTCCAAAGCACCAGAAGGCAGGACAAGAAGCAACAGATGGAAACTAATCAAGGAGAGAAGCAACCTAGAACTAAGGAGAAACTTTCTGGCAGTTAGAACAATTAACCAGTGGAACAACCTGCCTCCAGAAGTTGTGAATGCTCCAACACTGGAAGTTTTTAAGAAGAGACTGGACAGCCATTTGTCTGAAATGGTATAGGGTTTCCTGTCTAAGAAGGGGGTTGGACTAGATGACCTCCAAGTTCCCTCCCAACTTTATTATTATTGTTGTTGTTATTGTTATTATTGTTGTTGTTGATGATGATGATTAGTTTCCATCCCTTGTTGGAAATTAAAGTTAGAAACTTCAAGACGAAACTGGTTTTCTTTTGTTTGTTTTTTAATTTTAGGCCAATACTTTAACCACCATCCATACTAGTTTCCAATTATAAACAGAATAACTAAAGTGATTGCCCGCTGCTACCTTCATCTCCTTCTTACGAGCTTTCATTAAGCTACTTTTGAAAACATTCATTATTTTAACCCACAACGGCAACTTTTATTGAGCATGCTCACCAAAACTGCTGCTTAAGGTGGTCTGAAAAAAAAAAAATCCAGTGATTGTATAAAAATTTTCATTAATTGGGTCCCGATTTCTGTTTTTTCCAAAAGCAGAGTTTTATTAAAACTCGCTATCTTTGAATTATTCCACCATAGTCTACCGACAGAATAGTAAAAGCTTTATGATTATCTTTGTTTCTGTAATAATCAGCTGAGGCTAGAGCAAAGAATTCACAGTGCGTACGTATGTATTCATCAAATATGAGCTCACCTGATACTCAAGTTTAAAGAGGGGAAAAAAAGAATCCTTTTGGAAAATGGCAGGAATGGTTAAAAGGAGTGCATAATAATTACTGAAAATATGAATCTAGCACGAGAATTCATTTTTCATTAGTCAGGAAACCACATCGGGGCTCAAATCATAGTTTCTCCCCCCCCCCCAAAAAAAATGGGAATTAACTTTTGGATAGTTGTGAATGGATTTACAAAGAAACATTTGCTCGGATCTCAATTGGTTAGAAAGAGAGGACATAGATAGAACATAGAATAATAGAGTTGGAAGGGACTTTAGAGATCTTCTAGTCCAACCCCCTGTTCAAGCAAGAGGCCCCTATACCATTGCAAAGAAGTTCTCCAAGTTTGACATGCAAGACGTTGCCTCTTTGCTCAAATGTGTTCAATCTCAACTGGTTAGAAAGGTAGAAGATAGAATGAGTTGGAAGGGACCTTGGAGGTCTTCTAGTCCAACCCCCTGATCAAACAAGAGACCCTAGACCAGTGGTTCTCAACCTTTTTAATGCCGCGACCCCCAACCGGTCGTAAGTCGAGGACTACTCAACTGGGGCAGCACCGTTTGCAGAATGGGACTTTTGGCGGGCTCAGCAGGGCAGAGACAGCCTGGACAATTCCTATTGGCTTTTGAAAGCCAATAGAATTAGACTCTATTCAAGAGAGTCTCTTCTATTGGCTTTCAAAAGCCAATAGAATAAAAGGGAGTAGCACAGTTAAGGAAAAGGAGAAAAAAAATGGCAGACTGCCTTGTTTGGCGACCCCCGTGAAATGGTCGTTCGACCCCAAATGGGGTCCCGACCCACAGGTTGAGAACCACTGCCCTAAACCATTTCAGATAGGTGGCTGTCCAGTCTCTTCTTAAAAGGTCCAGTGATTGAGCACCCACAACTTCTGGTTGATTGTTCTCACCATTAGGAAATTTCTCCTAAGTTCTAGATTGCTTCTCTCCTTGGTTAGTTTCTAACCATTGTTTCTCGTCTCGCCTTTTGGTCCTTTGGAAAATAGTTTGACACCCCCCCCCCTCCATCTTTGTAGGAGCCCCTCAAATATTTCTAAGACATGATTAATATTGAAGAGCAGCTGCAATTCTAATGCATCTTCAGCAGGTGGCCCCATCTGACTGACCTCTGTTGGTCTTAGAAAAGCTTAGGCAGAAAATCTCAGATCCGGCTGGAACTTGAATGAGAGACGACTAAGAATTGCAAGTTAGATCAGAAAATTGAAAGAACAAAAAAAATCTGGAAGGAGACAATCACACACCTCTTCCATTCTTCTGCCAAGCGGACAATATGCGTAACGTTAGCTTGGGAGATATTCCAGAACTCCTCAATGTGATTATTTGAGTAGTCACCATTCAAAGGGACAACAGCACTGGAGGGGGAAAAAAAGTGACTTGTGACCATTTTTCACACTTGGGACCATTGCACATAGCCCATGGTCACATGATCAAAATTCAGACGCTTGGCAACTGGCATGGACTTAGAACGGTTGCAGTGCCCCTGGATCACGTCATCCCCTTTTGCCACTTTCCAACAAGCAAAGTCAATTGGGAAGCCAGCTTCACTTAACAACTGGGTTACCAGCTTAATGACGTCAGGGATTTGTTTAGCAACGATGGCAGGAAAATTGCTTAGACACAGAAGTATTGAGCTCAATAATAATAATAATAATAATAATAATAATAGTCATAGTAGTAATAGTAGTAGTAATAATAATAATAATAATAAAGTCGGAAGGGACCTTGGAGGTCATCTAGTCCAACCCCCTGCTCAGGCAGGAAACCCTACACCATTTCGGACAAATGGCTGTCCAGTCTCTTCTTAAAAACTTCCAGTGTTGGAGCATTCACCACTTCTGGAGGCAGGTAGTTCCACTGGTTCATTGTTCTCACTGTCAGGAAGTTTCTCCTTAGTTCTAGGTTGCTTCTCTCCTTGATTGGTTTCCATCCGCTGCTTCTTGTCCTGCCTTCAGTTGCTTTGGGGAATAGCTTGACTCCCTCTTCTTTGGGGCAGCCCCTGAGATACTGGAAGACTGCTATCCTGTCCCGCCTCGTCCTTCTCTTCGTTAAACGAGACATACCCACTTCCAGCAACTGTTCCTTGTATGTTTTAGCCTCTAGTTCCCTGATCATCTTTGTTGCTCTTCTCTGTACTCTTTCTAGAGTCTCAGCATCTTTTTTACATCGTGGTGACCAAAACTGGATGCCGTATTCCAAGTGTGGCCTTACCAAGACATTGTAAAGTGGTATTAACACTTCACATGATCTTGATTCTATCCCTCTGTTAATGCAACCTAGCACTGTGTTGGCTTTTTTGGCCGTCGAGAACTACCTGTAGTTTTCTAACTCAGATCTGGAGACCTGGGTCCACCGTATCCAGAGTCTCAAGAATATTCTTCTTAGCTGTCTTAACTAAAAATCATTTTAATGCAGGTGGTTTCATTTTTTTTTCTTAAAAGTGCATGAGGAACATTAGGGCCTAAACTTTTATTTAACATGGTGCACTTAAGGATAGACGAAGTCTTTGCACAGTTTGAAATCCCAGAATAAAATAAGACTGGCTAAAAAATATATATATATCTTCTTGTTACCCAAAGGTTTCACCGCTCTTTTGCTACCTGTGAAAATTAAGTAGCCAGCTCGGGACTTCAAAAAGAGATGTTTCCAACTGTACTAGCCATTCCATTTCAAGTAATTGGAACTAGAATAAGACTCTGAGTTAAGTGGTTTTAAGTGCTACTTCGTGGCTCTTTGCCCCTTCCAATGTCCATTAACACTGTGGAAAGCACAAAAATGAACCGTCCGCCAAAGTCAGACTGTTCCCATTTTCTTATGTTGGTGGGACAGCTGGCTAAAGCAATGAAAAATAGATTTATTATTTTCCTCAGTGGGTTCCAGAAATAAATCTGATCTGAACAGAGGGTATTGCGCAGAAAGACAGATTTAGATGATGGGTTGTTTGTTATTCACACTTGCACCTGGGTGCCTTTTCCAGCCAGGTTTAACTTTCCAGCCAGGTCCTCAATGGAACTGCATCTACATGGAGGGGAAGTATGTAGTGGGGTGCCCCAGGGCTCTGTTTTAGGCCCAGTGCTCTTCAACATCTTCATCAATTATTTGGATGAGGGGATAGATGGGGAACTCATCAAATTTGCGGATGACACCAAGCTGGCAGGAATAGCCAACACTCCAGAAGACAGGCTTAAGATACAGGAGGATCTGGACAGACTTGAACACTGGGCACTAACTAACAAAATGAAATTCAATGGTGAAAAAAGTAAGGTTCTACATTTAGACAAGAAAAACCAAATGCACAGGTACAGAATAGGTGGTACCTTGCTCAATAGTAGTAACTGTGAGAGGGATCTCGGAATAGTGGACAATCACTTAAATATGAGCCAGCCGTGGGCAGCAGCTGCCAAAAAAGCCAACACAGTGCTGGGCTGCATTAACAGAGGGATAGAATCAAGATCACATGAAGTGTTAATACCACTTTACAACGCCTTGGTAAGACCACACTTGGAATACTGCATCCAGTTTTGGTCACCATGATGTAAAAAAGATGTTGAGACTCTAGAAAGAGTGCAGAGAAGAGCAACAAAGATGATCAGAGAACTGGAGGCTAAAACATATAAGGAACAGTTGGTGAAATTGGGTATGTCTAGTTTAATGAAGAGAAGGACGAGGGGGAACATGATAGCAGTCTTCCAATATCTCAGGGGCTGCCACAAAGAAGAGGGAGCTATTCTCCAAAGTGCCTGAAGGCAGGACAAGAAGCAACAGATGGAAACTAATCAAGGAGAGAAGCAACCTAGAACTAAGGAGAAACTTCCTGACAGTGAGAACAATTAACCAGTGGAACAGCCTGCCTCCAGAAGTTGTGAATGCTCCGACACTGGAAGTTTTTAAGAAGAAATTGGACAACCATCTGTCTGAAATGGCAGAACTGGTAATTAATTTTTTTTTGAGTTTGGAGAACCGGTGGGACGACAGCTCCCAGGCCTAGAACGGCCCACTGGAATTGTGTGTATGCCACTTCTGAAAGTCCTTTTTAGGCCTGGGAGGCCTAGAGGAGGCCTCTCAGGCCTAGAACGGCCCACCGGAAATGCGTGGATGCCATTTCCGGAAGTCTGTTCTAGGTCTTGGATGCCCAGTCCTGCATCCACGCAGAGAACCAGTTGTTCAGGTATTTGAATCCCACCATTGGACAAATGTCTTGCTTAACAATCAAAACTTTGGGCTCAATTGTGGCCGAGGGCTCCCTGTTATTGCGTTCTCATTCATGCGTTATCCATGCTACATTTGCAGTACAGCAGTTGCTTCTTTCAACCTAATGTCAAAAGTCTCAAAACACAAAAGAGGAACCCAGACGTATTTCAACAACTCTGAGCATAACGCAAAAACATATCCTTCGCCCATGGAGGTACAAAGACCCACGTTTTCTCCGGCTGATTTTTCCTTCCCAGATTCTTGGGATAGCCCAGGACCTTGGAGACGCTAACACAAAAGGCAATCCTCCTGAATACACAAGTGTGGCTTTATTGGAGAGGGGGGCAGGGAAGAGGCAGACACTTTCATTGTGTCCAATTCAGCTGAAGGAAAAGAATGTGCACAATCTGAGCCACACGGCGGGGGGGGGGAGGGGGAAGCTAAGTAGCGTGCAGATTGCAGGGCTGTCCCCAAACTCAGGAAAAGCTAAGCCATTTCCAATGCTAAATGGATTCCTTTGCTCATTAGTGACTCCAGATTTGGACCCAGGCCAGTCAGAAAAAAAAGCTGCCCGGCTCTCTTGCTTGCTGGATAAAAATAAATCGAACTTAGCAACAGGTTGTCAAGAAAATCATGCAGAAATACTGCTGGCTAGCATGAAGGTAAAATGTGGATGGGTGGGTGGGTGGATGGATGGATGGATATGAAGAAAGCAATATAAATAAAGCTATATGGTATAACCATCTTTAAAAATCTCAGGTCAATATTAGTTCCAAATAATCACAAACACAATTATCACTTGTCTATGCAGATGCTCAGTCCTCCAGGTCGTTGTTATCCCACCAGTGCTTTTTCATGAGGCAACTGGACTTCTTTGTTTTTCTTTGAAGACATTTCACTTCTCCTTCAAGAAGCTTCTTCAGCTCTGACTGGATTGTGGGGAATGGAAGGATTTATACTCCTTGCAGACAGCTGGTCATTTGCCTCCTTTTAGAGAGTCGTTGAGGCCGCTTGGAGATTTATTTTAGAGAGCCTCAACGACTCTCTGAAAGAAGACAAATGACCAGCTGTCTGCAAGGAATATAAATCCTTCCCTTCCCCACCCTCCAGTCAGACCTGAAGAAGCTTCTGGGATGAGAAGAGAAACGTCATCAAAGAAAAACAAGAAAGTCCAGTTGCCTCCTGAAAAAGCACCTTTGGGACCATTATCACATTATCACAAAATGGTATAACAGGTGGTCTTAAAATCAGATCTTGTTTTAAAATATGGTTTACAAGAACATTTTGGAATTTTAGTTGAAGTGGCCTTTGCCAAGACAAAAACTATCACTAAGCTTAATCTGCACTGCCTTTGTGATATAGTTGTCAACACTGCTAACATTGGATGTTTTTGCTTTGACAACAGATGGAGATGCAACCATTTTCTTCTTATGTTTTACTCTTAGAGTTAGAGTTAGATCAGTGGTTCTCAACCTTTCTAATGCCGCGACCCCATAATACAGTTCCCCATGTTGTGGTGACCCCCAACCACTTATACATCACTGGGTGCCAGGGGCATGGCCAAAGAAAAGGGGGAAAAATGGTGGACAGCCTTGTTTGGCGACCCCCGTGAAATGGTCGTTCGACCCCAAATGGGGTCCCGACCCACAGGTTGAGAACCACTGAGTTAGATGATGCTGGGGGGAGGAATGTGCATGAGAGTTTAGCTAGACATAATAATACTGAACCTAGTGTGTGAACCAAAGTTATTGAAATAAGAGATGATAAGAATTGGCGGGCTGGAGAACTGGAGGGAAAGCCTGCATTTCAAACTAATTGGAGAATGTGATTTATGACAGCTAATTGGAGGAAGGAATTGTGCTTTGATACAATGTGCTCAATGGAGGGGAATCCAGTTTTTGGCTTCGATTGTGTTAGTGCTGATGCTATGCTTCTCAAATAAAGATTCTTTAAGGTAAACAATGCCTCGAAGTTCTTTGAAGAGTTTCATCTGTCGGAACCATGACAATAGTTGCTTGTGAATTATGGCAGCAAGCATGTAGAAACATGGTGCATCTCCAATCAAGCAAATTGTCCAATGCCTCTAAGGTAGAGAACAGGACATATAGATATCCATAACATGAGAATTTGGGGTGGGATGCTTACACAAAGACTCAGTAAAAAAGATATATTTGCCAGGTCTGCAAACCACAGACAAGTTAGGTAGATACCATATATTCCATGTAGTATGTGTAATGTGTAGAGTTGCCTTCAAATCTTTACTGCTTATATTGGATTGTTTTTTATCATGATTAGATACTAAGCTGAGGTGTCATTTTAGGTTACGTGGTAGTTGAAGGGCAGAGACAGACCAATAATTAAGAAAATATACGGACTGCTTTGAAGACATGGTTTTGGCCATATCAATAATTAAACACAATAGCACAGTATACTTTTATAGTGCAATTAGAGAGTATGAACAATGTCCACCCTACAGATGCTTTGGAAGAAGAATCACAGGCAGCAGAAAGCGTAAATGGGGAACGAAGAGATTTCTCTGCCTGCTCTAAATAATACACTCAATACTCAACAAGTCAGCAATATCATCTACAGATGGCTGTGTTTCAAGATAGTGCCTGAAAGATAAGCATGAAATGATTGCGAGTATCCTGTATTTGGACCAGTGGAACAGCACATGTGATGTGAAAAGGGCTGGAGCTGAGAACAGGAAGAGGGTTGAGACGGATTGTAGCTGTAGAAAGGAAGCAGCTGGATAAGATTTCCTTTGGCTTTTTATCTCAGCTCTGCCCCAAGAGTCATCTTCAGTCACTACCCACCTTGGATTTCCATGGCTCTTTATCACCATGGGCCACTCAGAGAAGATTTCCTGCAGATGCTAGCAATGAGCGTTGGGAATTATTTGTTCATCATTGCTGCATTGGTAATTATGCATCTGGATAGTCTAGCTAGCTAGCTAGCTAGCTAGCAGGCTGTCTATCTATCATCTATCTATCATCTATCTATCATCTCTATATGTCATCTATCTAGTCTGATTATCATCTATCTATCTATCTCTATCAGCTGTCTATCTATCTATCTGTCTATCTATCTATCATCCATCATCTCTATATATCATCTATCTAGTCTGACTACCTATCATCTATCTATCATTTAGCTATCATCTCTATATGTCATCTATCTAGTCTGATTATCTATCATCTATCTATCTATCTATCTATCTATCTATCTATCTATCTATCTATCTATCTATCTATCTATCTATCTCTATCACCTGTCTATCTATCTGTCTATCTATCATCCATCATCTCTATATATCATCTATCTAGTCTGACTACCTATCATCTATCTATCTACCTATCATCTATCTATCATCTAGCTATCTCTATTAATTATCTATATCATCTATCTAGCTATCTAGCTATCATCTCTATATCATCTCTCTATATCCTGTCTAGTCTGACTATCTATCATCTAGCTATCTATCTCTATCATCTATCATCTGTCTCTATCTAGCTAGCTATCTAGCTAGCTATCTAGCTATCATCTAGCTAGTTATCTAGCTAGTTATCATCCATCTAGCTATCATGTAGCTATTTAGCTATTCTAGCTATCTAGCTATCATCTCTATCTATAATCTATATCATCTATCTAGCTATCTAGTTATCATCTCTATATCATCTCTATATATCCTATCTAGTCTGACTATCATCTAGCTATCTATCTCTATCATCTATCTATCATCTGTATCTAGCTATCTAGCTATCTAGCTATCTATCTAGCTAGCTATCCTCTAGCTAGTTATCTAGCTAGTTATCATCCATCTAGCTATCATGTAGCTATTTAGCTATTCTAGCTATCTAGCTATCATCTCTATCTATAATCTATATCATCTATCTATCTAGCTAGCTATCTAGCTAGTTATCATCTAGCTAGTTAGCTAGCTAGTTATCATCCATCTAGCTATCATCTATGTAGCTATTTAGCTATTCCAACTATCTAGCTATCATCTCTATCATCTATCTATCTATCATCTGTCATCTATTTACCTATCTAACTGTCAATCTATCTAGCTAACTATGTCATTTATCTGTCTGTTTGTCTATCCTCATCTCTCTCTCTCTCTCTCTCTCTCTCTCTCTCTCTCTCTCTCTCGTCTTTCTCCTTCAAGAGACAAAGAAGGATATTCCCTTATTCTCTACCTGCCATCACTCCTATTCAAGGAGAAACCATCAGTTTCATAAATCATAATAATAATAACTAAATAAATAAGACTAACAGTCAGCCATTATTTGCAAACTGGGAATGCTAAAAGGATTCTTTGCACACCCAGAGCAAACAGTGTTTAAAGTAACCACGCCAAGTCACTTCAAGCCTTGGAAATCTCACCCGATAAATCACACTCCTCTTTCAAACCGATCCTTTCCCTGCAATTTCAATTTTGCTTCTGTGAACGTTGTTGGAGGTTGAAGAATTTGGAACTAAACGAGGGAAGCCAGTTTGGAGATTAAGATATAATCAATTGTTCTCAGGCTGCATATATTTTACTTACCAAGCGGCATCTCTCTGTTTATTAGGAATTCATCTGAGGCAGACACAGGAACATTTTTTTTTTTAAATCTCAGCTTTAGCAGTTTTAGCACTTTGGCTGTTAAAGCATTCTGTGCATGTGGTCAGAGAGTTTTATGAGGACAGGAATCTAACCAAAGCAGTTATTATAAATATAACAGAAGTTTGTATAATGGAATAGAATTTATCCACCAAAAATACATCAGAGGGGTAGGCAAAGCCTAACATCTAATTAAAGATATCCTGCCAGAAAGATAGTCCAAGAACACACTCTGTGCATCTACCACTAGGAAAAAAGGACCCCAGATCTGCAACCTCCAAAACAAAGCGCTAACAAGGAATAGCTAAGGAGAGATGACAGAGTAAACCTTTAACTTTCTATTTACACCCTACGGCTCTCTTGTGATCTGTAAATAAGGAGGTGCTGAAGGTGCAGGGCCCATGGACCCACACCTTCAACAAAACACTGCTAATCCAATTATGAGCAATTGTGATGCACTATCAGATTTTTTTTGTTGAGGAATGTCAAGGAATGGAATAGAAGAGGAGAGGAGAGAAAGAATAGAAAAAAGAAAATGGAATGGAGTGGAATGGAATGGAATGGAATGGAATGGGAAGGAAGGAAGAGAGAAGAGAAGAGAAGAGAAGAGAAGAGAAGAGAAGAGAAGAGAAGAGAAGAGAAGAGAAGAGAGGAGAGGAGAGGAGAGGAGAGGAGAGGAGAGGAGAGGAGAGGAGAGGAGAAAAAGAAGAGAAAAGAGAAAATGGAATGGGAGGGAAGAGAAGAGAAGAGAAGAGGAGAGGAGAGAAGAGAAGAGAAGAGAGGAGAGGAGAGGAGAGGAGAGGAAAAGAGAGGAGAAAAAGAAGAGAAAAGAGAAAATGGAATGGGAGGGAAGAGAAGAGAAGAGAGGAGAGGAAAAGAGAGGAGAAAAAGAAAAGAGAAAATGCAATGGGAGAGAAGAGAAGAGAAGAGAAGAGAAGAGAGGAGAGGAGAGGAGAGGAGAAAAAGAAGAGAAAAGAGAAAATGGAATGAGAGGGAAGAGAAGAGAAGAGAAGAGAAGAGAAGAGAAGAGAAGAGAAGAGAAGAGAAGAGAGGAGAGGAGAGGAGAGGAGAGGAGAAAAAGAAGAGAAAAGAGAAAATGCAATGGGAGGGAAGAGAAGAGAAGAGAGGAGAGGAGAGGAGAGGAGAGGAGAGGAGAGGAGAGGAGAGGAGAGGAGAGGAGAGGAGAGGAGAAAAAGAAGAGAAAAGAGAAAATGGAATGAGAGGGAAGAGAAGAGAAGAGAATTCTTTATTGGCCAAGTGTAAATGGACACATAAGGAATTTGCCTCTGGTGCACAAGCTCTCATTGTACTGTACATACAGGCAACAAAGTGATAAATCATAAACCATAAGATATAGTCCTAAGTCATAAGATACAACCAACAAGTGATAATCATAAGGTACAATAGGGGTAGGTAATAGGAAAGGTGAGAAGGATAATAATACTACAGCCATACAACATGAGGAAATATATTTAGATATAAGACAATGCTGTGGGAATTAGATGTTTAGCAGAGTGATGGCATGGGGGGGGGGACTGTTTTTGTATCTGGCTGTTTTGGCATGCAATGCCTATAGTGCTGTCCTGAGGAGAGGAGTTGAAACAGATTTTATGTCCAGGATGCGAGTGGTTTGTAGATATTTTCTGAGCTCTCCTTCTGACCTGTGCAATATACAGGTCCTCAGTAGAAGGTAGGCTAGTTGCAATTGTGTTTTTTTTTTTTTCTGCAGTTCTAACTATACACTGGAGTCTGTAGCTTTCCTGTACCAAATCAGACAGTTATAGAAGTACTTTTTTTTTTTTTTACGTCTGCTTGAATAAATCGGGAGCTGGGCCGAACAAGGTTTGCATTCCGTTCCCCAAAACTGCTCTGGAAAATGATGCCGCACCTATAGGATTTAAAAACATCTCCACCTAATACTCAGCTATGTCTGAGAGCTTCTTGACTGGCTGTCTGCAAAAAGCAAGGCGTTTTCCTGAAGCAGGAGAAAATAGCATATTGAAATTGATTCCCTGGGACAACATGAGAGAGCGAGTTAACAGAATAACAGGAAAACAGAGTTGGAAGGGATCTTGGGGGGGGGTCTTCTAATCCAACCCCCTGCTAGTTGGGAAAACTAGACTTAGCCTAGACTCACTTCATAAACATAAGAGGGTTAAGATGTTCTGCGTCCCCTGAATGCCTTTGAGCCTATTCTGGTCTTTCCCATGTAAAGCTGCCAGTCTGGGGAGATTCCTGTATTACAGGCAGAGAACAATAAAATAGAGCAGGGGTGTCAAACTCAATTTCATTGAGGGCTGCATCAGCATTGTGGTTGCCTTTGGGAGGCCGGGTGGGTGTGGCCAGGGTGGGTGCGGCCTACTGGGTGGGCGTGGATGGAGTGGGTGTGGCCTACAGGGTGGGCATGGCCAGCTCTACATCGTTCGCGTCAAGGGTGCCTGTGGGGGCCTGGGCAGGAGTGGGGCAGATCTGAGGGTCTCTGGCAGAAGGGGGTGGGACCGGGGCAAGTGCCAAGGCGTGGTCCATTTCTTCATTCCTCACAAAGGGTGACACCTCCCCAGCATGCGCCCAGGGAGCGGGGCTGACACAGCAGGGGCTGGTTCCTCGCTGTTTCTAGACGGCCTTGTGGAGCTAAGACTGAATGCGTTTCAGCATAGATGACTACCACAAAATTGTACATTGGCTCCCGGCCGGCCTGGGCCAGGGCCAAGGCAGCAGGGGCCATTCCCTCACTGTTTCCAGGGATGGCTTCGTGGGCCACATGAAACCACTTTGCAGGCCAGATCTGGCCCCCGGGCCTTGTGTTTGACATGTCTGAAATAGATAGATTGAGCTCTACACAGATGAACTAATGAGTCAGAATACCTGGTAGATCATGGGGTGTCCTTGGAAGACCCAATGTGAGAAAGTTCTTATAGATTAGAAACTTTAACTCAGGAGTGTCAAACTGCCAGCCCGCAGGCCGGACGCATCACACGGAAGCCACGCCTACCCCATTGCCGGCAATGGCAAAACTGTCCCGATACATTGCGCGACGTCACGTGACGTCGCACGTTTGACATGTCTGCTTTAATTTGATGACTCTGCATTTAGCTGCACAATAATTTATGGATTTTATCCTGTCTGAGGCTCTGCTGGGTCACATTTGCAAGCATTGGATGCTGAAGCTGGGCTGTAGGTTAGGCGAGACAAACCTGGATGCCAAGAGAGTATCTACTGTGTTGAAATTAACTCAGGTGTTTCTACTTTCTGCTACTGTACCACACCCAAAGAACCAGACTTGAGGTGATATTAGCAAGCAAAATGCATAAAAGCATGCCGATGAAAACATTTCAAGAATGTTCTTTTTATGGACATGTTTCACCGTTACGTAAGAGAGACATTCAACACATAACAACATCCTGAACTGATTGAACTTGGGTTCAACACATTCAAATCTGAAATAAAGCATTGTGGTGGATGGCATTAAAAGATGAGGTAACCAACGACATCCCCCGTTTTTAGAATGAGAGTGCAAAAATATTTCAAAAGAGGAAAGCTTGCCTAATGCTAACCACACTCTCTGAAAATAGTTTAGTATGACCTAGTTTCGACGCTATTTCTCCATAACATTCTCTTTTCCAGCATGGCCAAGCTACAGAGATGGATAAATCTGTCTGTGAGGGTGGATGTTTGCTCTACGAGCTTGTGGGTTGGTGTCCGAACACTTCGTTACTTCGTTAACACTTCGGTAACATCTTCAGAGGAGTTTAGGCAGTGGTGGAATTCAAATACCTGAACAACCGGTTCTCTTATTCGATGCAGGCCTGGGCCTACAAGGCCTAGAACGGACTTCTGGAAGTGGTATCCATGCACTTCTGGTGGGCCGTTCTAGGTCTGGGAGGCCTCTTAGGCCTAGAACAGACTTCCGGAAGTGGCATCCACACACTTCTGGGAGGTGAACTGTTGGTGGGGAGGGAAAGGGGGTTTGCATGGGTGGGTTGAGGTTCAGTGCTGTCTCTGGTGGGCTGTGTGGTTAATTTGGATCCTGAGGGGTTCAAAGGCTGGCTGTGGGTTGATGTGTCTGTGGATGGAATTGTTTGTGGAGTGTCAGGACTTTGATGAATTCACAAGCGTGGTGGGTGGTAGCCTGGCTGATGGTTTTTGGGTTGCTCCAATCGAACTGGTGCTGTTTGGTGTCAATGTGAGTAGAGACTACTAGACAACTAAACTCTACTGAAGGTATTACCTAGCCTAGCTTGGTAATGAAACATTCGGAAACCAACCTACAAGCTTGGAGAATGCAACTTCATCCTCATGCTACACCCAAACTACAGATATTTGCCACTATTGCAAAACTATCTATCTAGCCCATGTCCATGGACACCCAAGAGAAGATAAGAGATGAACCATGTATCATGGTGATCACTTACTTACATCAGAAGTTGTGATGCAAATATTGAGTTGTTCTTGGCATGAGGCTGTCACTAAATGTGTGTCATCCTTTCAGTATTACTGTACTTTGTTACAAGTGTGCTGCTTTCTCTGTTTGTAACAGTATGTGAGAATGACCTTGGGGGATGAGGGAAGAGTCACACAGTCAAGGGAAAGATAAGTTAAGAGGCAGCTTCCTAGCTGTAGAAGGACCATGGGTGTGGTGAATATACCCTTCCTAATTTCTTGGGCTGTAAAGGTCACGGGGGATGATATGTGCTTTCAGACTGGCAAGACCCTGTTAATGCAACCTTACAACAAAGAAGAATTAGTTCATCTGAGTGTGCTTCCTGGCTGAATCATCTTCCAAAGTTGACAGTGTTTCTTTGAGGTTTTTAATCATTATTATTCCTACAGTGATTAAAAGATGAAAATGTGTATTTGAATGTTTAACGTATGTCTCAATGAAGCATCCCTCGTAATATATATATCAATCTATCTATCTAGATGGATGGATGGATGGATGGATGGATGGATGGAATAAATAGTATTAGATAGATGATAGTACAAGGAAGGAAGGAAGGAAGGAAGGAAGGAAGGAAGGAAGGAAGGAAGGAAGGAATAGATATATTAGATAGATCATAGAAGATGGATGGATGGATGGATGGATGGATGGATGGATGAAAGGAACAGATAGTATTAGATGATAGAAGATGGATGGATGGAAGGAAGAAATATAGTGAGATAGATAGATAGATAGATAGATAGATAGATAGATAGATAGATAGATGATAGATAGATAGATAGATAGATAGATAGATAGATAGATAGATAGATAGATAGATAAACAGAGATGGATGGATGGATAGATGGAAGGAAGGAAGGAAAGAAGGAAGGAAGGAAGGAAGGAAGGAAGGAAGGAAGGAAGGAAGGAAGGAAGGAAGGAAGGGAAGGAAGGAAGGAAGGAGCAATAGATAGTATTAGATAGATGATAGAAGATGCTTAAAAAGACAGGTATTTAAATGTATCTCCCAAAATACATCTTGGAATTTCCAGCCCCCAAATTAATTCCTTTTTTGTCTTGCTAAGAACTGCAACATCCGATAAATAGCCACGTTTTTCACCGAGGATTAACCTGAGCATCAGCTCCAGGCAGGCATCGCATTCTATAAAAGCCAGAGGTTACAAAACAAGTCTAAAAATTGCCCTATGTATTTAATAAAAGGATGTAAATGGCATATGTCAGAGTTATTTCCTTTGTAATTAAGAAAGCAGCCTAGGTTGGAAGAATGTAAATTGATGCTGTTGTAATTACTTGTTACACTTTTATCGGAATCAGGCATGCAATTTATCCAAGTACCTCTAAGTAAATTGCATGCAGCACACTGTAATTCAACCTCCAATTTATATTTGACTTCCAGCAATTATCTTACTTCATCTTCTCCTACTTTACTGAAAAAAGAAAATCATTATAGAACAGAGAGAAGAATATTGACAAAATGTGGGTACTATTTTTTTTTGTTTGTTAGTTAGTTACCATTAGTTGCGTGTGATCTATACTTATATATCACACATTTTATGTATAGGGTTGTATGTGTGTTTGTGTGCAACTAGGTATGCATTTGTGGCAGTAGGGATACAGGAAACCTACTTAATGTGAACCTGTGCCACAATTTCTATGACTGTGGAGATTCTCAATCATATGGGTCAAAGGTGCTTCTCAAAAGACTTTCTTGGTTTTTTTCCTTGAAATAACAGAATAACAGTTGAAAGGGACCTTAGAGGTCTTCTAGTCCAACCCTCTCCTCAAGCAGGAAAACCTATCCCATTTCAGTCAAATGGTTGTCCAATCGCTTCTTAAAAATCTCCAGGGTTGGAGCATCCACAACTTCTGTAGGCAAGTTGTTCCACTGGTTAATTGTCCTCACTGTCAGGAAATTCCTCCTTAGTTCTAGGTTGCTTCTCTCCTTGACTAGTTTCCATCCGTCGCTTCTTTTTCTGCCCTCAGATCCTTTGGAGAATAGCTTGACCCCCTCTTCTTTCTGGCAAAACCCCACAAATTAAAACCCTGCTATCATGTCACTCCTGGTCCCTTCTCTCCATTAAAGTAGATAATTCCAGCAACTGTTCTTCCTATGTCCCCTGATCCTCTTTGTTGCTCTTCTCTGCACTCTTTTCAGAGTATCTTTTTTCATATCATGGTAACCAAAACTGGAAGCAATCATTTCACTTCTTATCCAAGAAGCTTCTTTAGTTCAGTCCTTCTTCAGTTCTGAACTGAAAAAGCTTCCTGCATGAGAAGCGAAATGTTTTCGAGGAATAAAACCCAGAAAGTGCTTTAGAAAAGCACCTTTGGGATAATTTCTATGCCTGCGTATATTAGAAATATTTCCCTGTTTCACTCAGTGGAGCTTACTCATCAGAAAGCACCTATAGAACTGTGTAAATTGCAAACCACAAATAAATGGTCTTGGTTTTGAGAAAACAAGCCCCCAATCTTTTACAACGCAGGAGAATCACTTCGAATTAAATTCAGACTTAATGCTGGACGTTAATTAACTTATTCCTCGCTTTGCATGCTGTTCATGACCAAGAAGCCTGTTTACCAAGCACACCAGCCACAAAGCTGCAACAAAGCACAGCTGACATCTCCTGTGCTTAAAAAGTTGCCTGGGGGGGGGGGAAAGGAGAACCATACAATGTGTGGTTTTACAACTTGGTGAATGTCATCACAGCCCACTGTGGCTTATTCTACAAAGCACAGGTCGGCGTGAAATGGGAGCCCAGCCGTAACTGCCAAGTACTTTTAGCTGTTGTTGAAACATCATATGATTGGCATTTAACAGCATAAATACTGCACTAAATGGCCCGAGTATTAGTCATAGATTGTCAAACTAAACAGAGCATAGTAGTTTGTAAAAGGAACACTAAGCAACAGAAGGTGCATTAACTGAAAAGAACAAAAAAAAATTGGCACACAACCAAGGCCAAACAAAATTGACTCACCAAGCAAGTTCTTCCTGACTTCCAGCAACACCCTGTTCTTGCTATGTTCTTGACTGCCTCCTTATTTGGACAGTCCAGGTCACAGAGCCCTTTAAGAGAGGCATCAAATTCTTCTCAAAGACGGCTTGTCTTTACCCAACAACAAAAAACAGTTCTTCACCTGGTCACAGTGTTTACATTGCAAGTATCCTCCAGGTGAGTTCCTTCTACAGTATGGATGCAACTCTGTAGTTGGGCTCCCGTATTCTCCCAGATTGTTTTTGTTTTGGATTTCCTAGTGGTGTGCTATCTGGTGTTAGGTTTTTGAGATCAGCCAAGACAAGATAGATTTTATGGTCCGTGTCTTAATGACTTAGCAGGAAATCAAAGCCTCAAGTCAAGATAATAGAAAACTGGAGCATAATGTCAGTTGAACTAGGCTTAGATGCCTGTTGTTACTACAGGTGTGCTTAAAATGTATTAACTGGCATAGTCAGCCCACAATGTCCTTCTTTTAAGTAAGCCTCGAAGACCTGGCACTTCCCCAAGTCCTAAGATGAGGAGACTTTGGTGGTGGTGGTGGTGGGGATTATAAAATTAATCACTTAACGCAGATCATCTTGTTAGAGCTTTTTTTTTTTTTAAAAAAAAAGTTGTTTTTATCGTAAGCCATCCAGAGTTGAGAGACTTGAGAAGTTCTATCAATTTAATTTAACAAATCAATAAGTAATTCATCCCAAATAATAAAGTCCCAACCCAATTCTAATTCTTCTCCTTCTCCTTCTCCTTCTCCTTCTCCTCATCCTCTTTCTCCTCCTCATTCCCCTTCCCTCTCCTTTTTCCTAAGCCATGTAATTTTTTTTTTTCATTTTATTATAAGACTACTTAGCCTGAATAGCTCGGTTGTGAGCTGGATCAGAAAGGCTCCAATTTAATCTCTAGCCTTTTCCAGGGAGAACAACATCCAGAGCGCTATATTACCAAATCGGTATTACCAATACTAATAGTGGCCTCAGATGATCTTCATCAGTTTCCATTCCAAGGTGTCTCTTGCACCTTGAATGGACAGCTTCACAATAAGGCAGGTGGGTAGAAAAACAACACGGAGAGACCTCGAGCGTAAAAAGTACATATTCTGGACCACAGTTTTCAAAGCCGCAAGCCAAGGACGTAGATATCGTTGTGATGAAAATGCTCTTTGTTCTCAGTCGCCGTCTCACTTGAAAATCCTGCTTCTTTATCAAGCACAAAGTTAAGAAAAGTCCCTTTTAGATGGAAGTAAAAACCGTGACCTTTACACAGCCAGAGGAAAGCACAACAGGCAGTTGTGTCCTTCTCCAACCAGGAACATTCAAGATGAAAAATTAATCATAAGTGACCCTTTCCCCCCCTCCTCCGCAAGGTTTCTTTATAACAAGCCGAAAAGTCCTTTAATTTCCAAGTCATAGTTCTTTATCAGATTTACACCAAGGATGCCAAGAATTCAAGCAGTGGACGCCACTAAGAGGCATCCAATTATGCTCAAATATGCACATTTTTAGAAGCAACCATCCCTAACACAGTGAATTTCACCAAGGCACAGAAAAACAATTGGCAATTTTGACCTTATTTAAATCAAAAGATTAAGATTAAAATAACCTTTATTTTCATGTTTTACTGTGGGCACACTGGCACACATGAAAAATGAAATTCTGTTGCCTGCTCTCAAAATGTGTACACGTACATCACACACATATAGATGTAATATATGCATACATACGTGTATATCCACAGCCTTGCATATAAATACACATAAATACACATAAATATTAAATACACATAAATATTAATCTTGAATGCATAGCAGAAAGAGGAACGTGGCTAAATTGGGATTCCCAAAATACCAATGGCTCCAAATATCTCTTAGCGGCATTTCACCCCTGTCCTATTTCAAAACCACAAATTTGTTGTAAATATTTGGGGCAACTTCCAGCACACTAGTCTTTCAGACTCATACTACATTTCCCTGGATGTAAATGCATGGAATGTAGTCCTCCTTTCTAAATAAACACACAGAGCTGGCCCAAAAATGCTTTTTTTTTTTTTTACACGAGGCAACTGGACTTTGTTTTTCTTTGAAGATGTTTCGCTTCTCATCCAAGAAGCTTCTTCAGCTCTGACTGGATGGTGGGGAAGGGAAGGATTTACATTCCTTGCAGACAGCTGCTCATTCGCCTTCTTCTAGAGCAGTGGTTCTCAGCCTGTGGGTCAGGATCCCATTTGGGGTTGAACAACCATTTCACGGGGGTCGCCAAACAATGCAGTCCGCCATTTTTCCCCCTTTTCCTTAGCCGTGCTACTCCCTTTTATTCTATTGGCTTTTGAAAGCCAATAGAATAGACTCTCTTGAATAGAGTCTAGTTCTATTGGCTTTCCAAAGCCAATAGGAATTGTCCAGGCTGTCTCTGCCCTGCTGAGCCCGCCAAAAAGTTCCATTCTGCAAACGGTGCTGCACCAGTTGAGTAGTCCTCGACTTACGACCGGTTGAGTAGTCTTCGACTTACGATCGGTTGGGGGTCGAGGCATTAAAAAGGTTGAGAACCAATGTTTTAGAGAGTCCTTGAGGCCATTTGGAGGTTTACCTGTGTCCTCAGGGTCACCTGAGTGGTGCAAATGGGTGTGGAGCCTTCTTGGAACTGCTGAAAGGATTTGTGTTGTGGACTGGAGATAGATGATGTTGTATCCCTTCCCCTCTATTCAGTTTTGACACAGATGGCCTCTTTGACCCCTCTTTCAAACCGTTTAATCCTCTCTGTCCAAAATGTGGACTTTGCTGTCTTCAAAAAAGTGGCCTTTGTCTTTTACATGCAGATGGACTGCTGACTCTTGTCCTGAGGTGTTGTGCCATGCGTTTAGGTCTTCAAAGAAAAACCAGGAAGTAACAGCAGCAAGGCTATTGGTAGGTCAATATTGGAAGAAAGATTTGTTGCCTACTATAGAAGAAGGGACACTTAAGGTTTCTAACTTAGCAGAACTGGCTAAAATTTTTGCTTATTTAAAGGATCATACACAAGAAAGAAATATTATGGTATGGAGAAGATGGACAGATTATATACTGCAGGCCACTTTAGCTGACTGTTCAGGTCAGCGGTTCAAATCTCACCGGCTCAAGGTTGACTCAGCCTTCCATCCTTCCGGGGTAGGTAAAATGAGGACCCAGATTGTTGGGGGTAATGTAAACATATATATATATATACATTGCTTACTGGTGTACACCGCTTAGAGAGTGCTTGCACTTAAAGCGGTATATAAGTCTCATAAATAAATAAATAAATAAATAAATAAATATTCAGGTTAAATATGGAACTAAAAAGTTCCATTTATTTTATGATTAAATTTTAAATAATAATTATTATTAATAGTATTTCATAATGGAAATTATTTAGTTTATTTACTGTTTTTATGGTTCTTTATCATTGTTTTAAAATGGATTTGTTTATAATATTATGATATTGAGGTTTAAAGGGAGTTAAGGGTTAAGTATGAATTTAGTTATTGTATAATTTCTTAAATTTAATTAGATTTTGTTTAATATCTTTGTAATAACCCTGTACTCGGCTCTGGGAAGTGGGGGGGGGCTAGGGGGTGGGGGTGGGGAGGGTTTGTGGGTTTAAATTTTTTTTGTTAATTGTCAATAAAACTTTTTCAATTAAAAAAAAAAACAGAAAGTCCAGTTGCCTTGTAAAAAAAAAAAAAAAAACCATGACCTGGATGACTGAGAACCTCCTTAGAAACACAGAGCTGAACTTCACCCCTCTAAAAATTAGTGACATGGGGACTTAAAACAGAATAAATTTAGAGCTTTCAGGGGACCCATTCGTGGGGAAGTTTGAATGAATTTTGTCTTCTCTTAAGAGTGGTGCCTCTTAAGAATATTGTCCCATCACTAACAAACCTGTAAGAGATAACAGATGGGATGGGATGGGTGAGGAAGAAGGAGAGGAGATTGGAAAGCTTTTGTTGCTTACATCATCTTTTAGTTTTCCTATGTTTCGGCATGCTCCATAATCCTCATTCTTTAGGGAAGAACTACAGTTTCTAAAATGTTCTCCTTGATTCAAAAGTTCCAACACTGTTGAAGGGGACACTACCAGCTATCCTAGGGATGTAATTGCAGGAATTTGGTATGTCTAATCTGGGGGAAAGAAGACAAGGGGAGGCATGATGGCAGGATTCCAATATCTCAGGGGCTGCCCCAAAGAAGAGGGAGTCAAGCTATTCTCCAAAGCCCCTGAAGGCAGGACAAGAAGCAATGGGTGGAAACTAATCAAGGAGAGAAGCAACCTAGAACTAAGGAGAAACTTCCTGACAGAGAGAACAATTAACCAGTGGAACAACCTGCCTCCAGAAGTGGTGAATGCTCCAACACTGGAGGTTTTGAAGAAGAGATTGGGCAGCCATCGGTCTGAAATGGTATAGGGCTTCCTGCCTGAGCAGGGGGTTGGACTAGATGACCTCCAAGGTCCCTTCCAACTGTGTTACAGGTAGCCATTTGGTGACTGTTCCAAGTTACAAAGGCCCCGGAAAAAAAAGTCAGATCAGCTTTTGCGGCTAACTTAACAATGTCAATGTTCCACTGAAAAAACAGTCGCAAGGAAAGTCGTAACAAGGGGGGGGGTGTCAAAGCTCACTTAACACATGTTTCACTTAGCAATATCCATGCTGGGCTCAGCTGTGGTTGTACGTTTGGGGACCGCCTGTATGTTCTTGTTACGTAACTTCCAGGCAGCAACTGGGTCCTTGTATCCTTGTCACCCTCTCCTGGCCTTTCTGAGCTAGCAAAAACTCAAGGAAAGATCCAGGAGCCAGAGTGCAGCATATCCCCATCCCATTTCTTTCCAAAAAGGAGAGCTGAGAAGAGGCCTTTTCTTTAAAAAAAAAAAAATAATAATAATCCAAGGCTGGCACAAAAGACAGACGGGGTCAACCAGCGCTCCTTTTGAATCCAACAAGCCTCCGCTCAGCCAACAGTGTGCTGTGTCAGCTGCTGACGTCAGAGCCAGTCTGGAAATGGGATGCTTTGCAAGCTTTGTTATTTTAGATCTGAGCTGGCGGGAAGAGTTGCTGGACGGGAAGAGAGAGAGAAAGCTAGCTGCTCTCTCATTCCTTCTCTTCTTAGGCTGAAACTACGATGCTGGGCTAACCAGGGGGGTGATACGTGCCAGAAAACCTATGTACATACTCCAGAAAGCCATGAGGGTAAGGACAGATTTTTTGGTTTTTCTCCTTCCAAATCCTGCCTTTCTTGCTTTTCTTCTTTCCTTTTTCGCTCCCTTTCCAAGGGGCTAGCCGGTTATTTTTGAAACTCTGTTAAAAGAAATGTTGAATGAAAAAGAAACTTGATGGATTGAGCCTAATCTAGGCAAGTGGTTAAAAAGTCATGCATGGGAAGACTGTTAGCTATTCTGGCTTACCGTGGGAGAAACTCAATTTTTAAGAAGAGATTGGAGTTATTCTTTCTTTGGTCGGATTCCGTCCAGCAAATGTTTCGTTTCTGCTTCAAACTGCCCTTTCTGGTTTGGCTTCGTCATTTGGCCGCCGGTTGGGTAAATAAACATAATAACAGGAGCCTTTGCAGTCCTTTGGAGGCAGCAAAAAAAAAAAATGAAAAGAAAAGAAACACAAATACATACGCCTTTGAAGGGTTTTATTTAGAAACAAGAGAGCTGAATTCTTGCATCTCTCTTGACAGCAAGCTAGACATAACAAGTGCAGGGACTTTTAGCTTCCATATGGGAAGGTGTGCAAACATTTTGGGGGGGGGTTCAAACCTCCTTAGCGTGCGAGAGTTCTCGCTAGCTTGTAACTGGAGGCTGTGCTTGTGTGCATTTTGCTCTGCTTCCTGGAAGAAAACAAAACCAAAAAAAAAAAAAAAAAAAGCTTGGGTACAACTGCAGACGGATGTTGTTCACTTGGGCACTTTTCCAACGTTCGCTTAGTTGGTTGAGGGTTCACCCAGCGTATTTGCCCCCAAACTGTAGTGAATTGGCCAATTAAAAGGAGCCAGACAGCCCACTGTTTGCAAATTTCTCTCTTAAGGTTGCCTCTCCCAGATGTGGGGAACAAGGGCAAGCTCCTTGGGGCAAGGAGGTCTTTGTTCATTAACCCAGATGTAGAAAAAAAAAAGGAAAGATGTAGCTCAGTTTTCTGATAACCTTTGAAGCCACCGACTCCGTGCCTGTAGCTCAAAGAGAATTCAAAAGCTGCCGATGAATGGAGGATGAACATCTCAAAGCAATTGCTGTATTCGAATAAATAGAATAATAGAGTTGGAAGGGACCTTGGAGGTCATCTAGTCCAACCCCCATCTCAAGCAGGAAAACCTATACCATTTCAGACAAGTGGCTGTCCAGTCTCTTCTTAAAAACTTCCAGTGTTGGAGCATTCACCGCTTCTGGAGGCAGGTTGTTCCACTGGTTAATTGTTCTCGCTGTTAGGAAGTTTCTCCTTAATTCCAGGTTGCTTCTCTCCTTGATTAGTTCCCATCCATTGCTTCATGTCCTGCCTCCAGGTGCTTTGGAGAAGAGCTTGACTCCCTCTTCTTTGGGGCATCCCCTGAGATATTGGAACACTGCATTGCCAGAGCCATCTAACCAGGAATTGTCCCTGTGGTTTGTCTTACACTGACAATGGAGAGGTTGCTAATCAGCTAGACTCCTGCCTACAAGAATATGCTCCAAACAAACCACAGATGGCTGTTTCCTAGGCACACGGGCAGGGGTTGAGACATTGGCTGGTAAACCACACTTAGGGCTTGTCACACGTGCTGAGCAACGTGTGCCAGTTTTATCTCAGGGGACCTTGTCAAAGAAAGACTTGGATGGTTCCCAGAGATTAAACAACGGATGGCAGTTAAAACCAGGTGGTGTTTTTTCTCTCTCTCTCTTTCTTTCCTTTGAGATCCTCTGTGGAAGAAAGAGACAACTAAAGTTGAACCCGTGTAGGAAGCGAACTGAATCGACCTCCTTCAAGGTTGCTGATCGGAATCTTCCATTTATTAAATTTTTTATACTCCCTGATCTCACTGATACTACAACTCGGCTTACAACGTAATTTTAAAAAAAGTACAAAAAAAAAAAGATAATTACAAAGCAATTAAAATTCAGAGGATTAAGTCGAAAGCTCAACATCACGAGGTTTAGTCGTTTCTTCTTCACACATAATATGGAGAGCATTAAGAAGGGCAAAGATCCTGAGATGTTTACAGATATTTGATAGAAGGTAGCTTCAGGAATATTTGGGTTTCTATTGTATTTGCAGAAAACAACAAGAATTAAGATAAAATGCATCCATGGCGGGATCTGAGTTGTGCAAGTGTTTTTATGATGTAGAGTGTAGAGGTTTGTGTAGCTACAAGCGGCAGTGTGGGAGTTTGCCCTTTTCTGCCCTTGCATTTGTTATTTACATGTTAGAATAGAATAGAGCTAGAAGGGACCTTGGAGGTCTTCTAGTCCAGTCCCCTGCTCAAGCAGGAGACTCTACCCTTTCAGACAAATGGCTGTCCAGCGTCTTCTTAAAAACCTCCAGTGATGGAGCATCCACAACCTCTGGAGGCAAGCCGTTCCACGGGTTAATTGTTTTCAACTGGTTAACTGAGTTACCCAAATGAGCTAATCAACATGTTGGCAAAAGCAGATTCTTGCTTTCCTTCAGGAGCTCATGGCTCCTTCAATGTTATCCACAACCACAGCCCTGTAAAGTAGGCTGGGCTGAGAAAGAGCACCTGCTTCAGAGCAGTGACTGAAGTTGGGTTTTGGTCTAAACCAATGGTTCTCAACCTGTGGGTCGGGACCCCATTTGGGGTCGAACAACCATTTCACGGGGGTCGCCAAACAAGGCTGTCTGCCATTTTTTTCCCCTTTTCTTTGGCCACGCCCCTGGCACCTGGTGATATATAAGTGGTTGGGGGTCACCACAACATGGGGAACTGTATTATGGGGTCGCGGCATTAGAAAGGTTGAGAACCAAACCCAATATCCTTCCACCACTCTGTCTCTCAATTCTTAGCTGACCCCCTCATTCAAGTTTCTTGCATGAGTAGGATTTTTTGATAAACAACTGCGGGAACCAGATGTGTCTGGTCTAATGAAGTGAAAGAGTAGGGATGACTTGATGGCAGTTTTCCAATACTTGAAGGACTATCACAAAAAAAGAGGGGGAGTGGGGAGAACCTCTTCTCCAAAGCTTGTGAAGACAGGAAAAGGAATAACAGAAGGAAACTTATCAAAGGGAGAGCCAACCTAGAATTAAGGAGAAATTTCCTGATGCTGAGAACAATCCATCAGTGGAAGGGCTTGCCTCCAGAAATTGTGGATGCTCCAACACTGGAGATCTTTAAGAAGAGACTGGACAACCATTTGTCTGAAATGGAATAGGGTTTCTTGCCTGAGCAAGGGGTTGGACTAGATGACCCCCAAGGTCCCTTCCAACTTTATCATTATTATTATTGTTGTTGTTGTTGTTGTTGTTATTATTCCTTGGAACCAAGGGAATCCCAGATCTTTAACATGGACTGGAATTTTATTTTTTTAAAAACCTAGTAGTAGATCACTTTTCCTGTATAGCTGTATAAAGTCCCGTGACAGTGAAATGGGCAGTATATCAATTTAATAAATATGTAGCCCCCTCCAAAAAAAAATGGCATGGATGCATCCATGAAGTTACAACAGTGGCCAAAATTGTGGAAATCTTTTTGGGAAAGTGTATTTTTGAGGTTTGATGGATAATAACACCACTTTTTTGGGGGGAGTAGTACCATAAAATTATATATCAGTGAAAAGATAATTTAATCAAGAATGTAATGCAACAAAGGTTGTTCAATTATCTGTACTGTATTCTGCGAAAAGTTATAGCCAAATAGCCAGAAAAAGGAAGCACAACTTGCTTAGGTCGATATCAAGTAGTTTTCCTTCATCTGATGGTAGCCAATGAGCATGAATGTTTGGAGAGCCAATCAGGTGTTATCTTGCTTTGGCAATGAGCCAATCAGATCACAGTAGGATCCAGTTATCAATGTCATGTATTGAAGCAGAGAGGAGGACATTGGTCAGTGTGTTATGCGATGGCTATCAAGTTGGTTGGGTTTTTTTTTGTGTTCTTTCATTGAGTGAGCTTGTAAAACATAACAAAATCAAAGTCATGGTGCAAAGAGTTGACCGGTTGCCCAGAAAGCGATGTAAAACAGTATTATTAAGTGAACAAGGCTACAGTGATAAAGAAATTGGAAGAAAAATGGGTGGAAACTTAACCAAAGGTGGCATTTCTACTGTACACTTTTCCCAAAAGGTTTCCACCATTTTGGCCACTACTGTATGCAAATTCCTGGGCTGTTTAAGGCATATCTCTACCAGTGCCTGCTGGAGGAGATCCATCTTGCCTTCTGTTTTCAACAATAGCCAGCTAGGTAATTTTGTGTCTGGGACATTTAATGGCTATGAATGGAAGAGCCCTTACTGGGTGACCTGTCTGACATCAGCCTCTTCTATAGAAAAGCTGCTTCCCTGAGCTGTCAGAGCCTCTTACAGACTCATCTTTGTCAGAGAACGATGCAACTCCGCAGGCAGTCAAAACTTTGCAGCGGTCAAACAAGAGGAAAACGTCAGCAAGCTCAGAGCAAAATGAAGGGTTGTAGGACTAAAACATATGAAGAACGGCTGCGGGACTTGGGTTTGGCTAGTTTAAAGAATAGAAGAAACGGGGGTGACATGATAGCAGTATTCCAGCATTTGAGGGGCTGCCACAAAGAGGAGGGGGTCACGTTACTCTCCAAAGCACCAGAGGGCAGGACGAGAAACAATGGCTGGAAACTGACCAAAGAGAGAAGCAACCTGGAATTTTAAGGAGAAAGTTCCTAACAGTGAGGACAATTAACCAGTGGAACAACCTGCCTCCAGAAGCAGTGAATGCTCCAACACTGGAAGTCTTTAAGAAGAGATTGGAAGGCCATTTCTCTGAAATGGTATAGGTTCTCCTGCTTCAGCTGGACTAGAAGACCTCCAAGGTCCCTTCCAGCTCTATTCTATTTCAGCAGAGTCAATATATCGAGGGAGGGAGGATCAAAATCCACCCCTGGTCAACAACAGCCCATTCCAAGGACCCAGGATGTCAAGAATCAATTGGAAAATGGAATGGAGAAATGTACATGAGTGTAGAACATAGAATCATAGGGCTGGAACGGACCTTGGAGGTCTTCTAGTCCAACCCCCTGCTCAAGGTAGGAGATTTTACACCATCTCATACACCAGCGGTTCTCAACCTTTGGGTCGCGACCCCATTTGGGGTCGAACGACCATTTTACGGGGGTCGCCAAACAACGTGATCCGCCATTTTTTCCCCTCAGGGGGCGCCGCCGCGCATGCGTGGCGCGTCCTTATGACCGGGGTCGTTGTATAAAAAGGTTGAAAACCACTGCCATACACCATCCCAGTCAAATGGCTGTCCAGTCTCTTCTTGAAAACCTTCAGGGATGGAGCACCCACAACTCCAGGAAGGAAGCTATTCCATTGGTTATTTGTTCTCACTGTCAGGAAATTTCTCCTTAGTTCTAGGTTGGATGACTCTTTCATGATTTTCCATCCATTACCTCTTGTCCTGCTCTCAGGTGCTTTGGAGAAGAAGTCAGTCACCTCTTCCCCTGTGACCGCCCCCCGTCATGTACTGGGAGACTGCTCTCGTACTGTTGAAGACGGATGACACTTTTGTGAAACTGCGTGGCAAGATCAGGAATGATAGAAGGGCTCCTTCGTAGGAGTACGGGAAGGTGGACAATGTAGAAATTGACCTTCTAGACCAGACAGGTTCTGCATTGTCCACCTTCACAAAGTCCTATGAAGAAAGGTCCTTGGTGTTCTCTGAGCTTGGTTGTTTTCTTGAAGACATTTCATTACCCAAACTAGGTACCATCATCATGTTAATACTGATGATGTTACCTAGTTGGGTAATGAAACATCTACAAGAAAACAAGAAAGTTCAGAGAGCACCAAGGACCTCACAGTCCTCCTCCTCCTCCTCCTCCTTTCTGGAAACCCCATTCTCTTCTAGAACTGATGATGTTACCTAGTTGGGTGAAGAAACATCTGCAAGAAAACAAGCAAGCTCAGAGAGCACCAAAGACCTCACAGTCCTCCTCCTCCTCCTCCTCCTCCTCCTCCTCCTCCTCCTCCTCCTCCTCCTCCTCCTCTTCTTCTTCTTCTTCTTCTTCTTCTTCTTCTTCTTCTTCTTCTTCTTCTTCTTCTTCTTCTTCTTCTTCTTCTTCTTCTTCTTCTTCTTCTTCTTCTCCTCCTTCTTTCTGGAAACCTTATTCTCTTCTAGAACTCATGATGTTACCTAGTTGGGTAATGAAACATCTGTAAGAAAACAAGCAAGCTCAGAGAGCACCAAAGACCCCTCATTTCAATCCTGAACTACAAATAGTTTATTAGTCCTACGAGGAAGCCCGTCCTTCCATCAATCCTGATCTTGCCACACAGCTTCACATGCGCGTCATCCCTCCCAGAACAGAGGTGGGAGGAGGATAAGGTTTTCCCCCATTCCGAAAATGTATAACATGGGCATGCATCCAGATTAACCATCTGCATACCTTTAGAGCAGCCCATCAGAAATCTCATCCCTATACCTGGAATGGGCAGAGCAAGCAAAATCAAGGCCTCTTCTAGCCAAGAGTCCCAGTTTATCAAACTATCCTGTGTTCCCCAAACAGTGCCTTGTGACTAAATTTATGAAACGGCCCTGAACATTACCACAGAAGCACTTTGGCATACAAACACCCTGTTTCATTCCTCAATTAGATTTCATTTAGCTGTTGTACATTCTGTCTTCAAATTCCAGTTCTCGTGACTCACTCCTAAACATTTTGAATGGCAAACTTTGGACTGAACTGCGGGAAGAATGTTCCTGTTTACTATTAGGAACATTTCTTCTCCTAATTTGTAAATAGCCATGCAGAATTTGTTGGACCGAAATGTACAAGATCTATTTTTAACTGTTTTGAGCAGAACAGTGGAAAAAAAAAACTGTTTAACCATTTCTTTCCCTTTTTTTGTTTAAATGTCGTTTCTTAACATCAGCGCCGAGGGTTGAGTGAACAGAGACAAATTCTCAAATTGTTAGATAAATATTAAGGGCGATTTTGGAAGAAGCTGCCTTAAAAGGGAAGAGAGCTTGGAATTACTACTTTACACAGCAAAGTATCACCAGCACATGTTGCACTTCTGTACTCATGCCACTTACTACCCTGTAGTATTTCTGCCTTGAGTTTGGCATTTTTGTTTTCTCCTTCTCCATAAGTGAATACAGACTGTGAAAAAAGAAAGAAAAAAAATAAAAACAAAGAAAAGAAAGAAAGAAGGAAGGAAGGAAGGAAGGAAGGAAGGAAGGAAGGAAGGAAGGAAGGAAGGAAGGAAGACAGGGAGATGACTATTCTAGTCTTGCAAAAAACAACAGTAGAAAGAAAGAAAGAAAGAAAGAAAGAAAGAAAGAAAGAAAGAAAGAAAGAAAGAAAGAAAGAAAGAAAGAAAGAAGGAAGGAAGACAGGTAGAAAAGAAGGAAGGAAGAAAGAAGGAAAGATAAAGAGAAAGAAATAAAAAGGAAGGAAGGAAGGAGGGAGGGAGGGAGGGAAAGAAAGGAAGGAAGGAAGGAAGGAAGGAAGGAAGGAAGGAAGGAAGGAAGGGAGGAAGGGAGAGGGAGATGACTATTCTAGTCTTGCAAAAACAAAAGTTGCAAGAAAGAAAGAAAAAAGAAAGAAAGAAGACAGGTAGAAAAGAAGGAAGGAAGGAAGGAAGGAAGAAGGAAAGAGAAAGAGAAAGAAATAAAAAAGAAAGGAAGGAAGGAGGGAGGGAGGGAGGGAGGGAGGGAAAGGAAGGAAGGAAGGAAGGAAAGAAGGAAGGAGGGAAAGAAAGAAAGAAAGACAGCCCTTTCACTTCTTCTACATCATTTGAACTTTGACATTCTACCAACCGCCAATAATGCATCTTGAGTTAAGCCCCTTTAGAGAGAAAGCAAGAATTATTTTTGCTTTCGTTGAGTAGATAACTCGGAGTTACCTAACTTAATATTAAAATCTTGTAAGGAGGATCATCCTGTACATTGGCTTTCTGTTGACTTTTCTCTGCTTTGTTTAAATGGGAGCATTGCAAGAAATTATGACCCCATAACGGGGTGTCTGCTACCATCATAGGAGATGTGACATTTTGTATCCCACGGAGCTGAGTTTAACTGCTGGTGATTTATAGGGACATATCATCTTTTTTAAAAAAAAACATGATATGGAAATGGTTTGGCACCATTTCCTTCTTGCCTGCTATGCTGACCTCCCAGGTTATCCTTCAGCCTGTATTTCCAAGATAGTCCCCCACTAAAATGGTAGTACTCCCCAAAAAAGTGATGTTACTAGCCATCAAACCTCAAAAGTACACTTTTCCCAAAAGGTTTCCACAATTTTGGCCACTATTGTAAAGACACGGAAATGCACGGGAACTGAAAATCAAAATTTACCTCTTGTAGTTCTAAGATTTTATTTTTCTGGGCTCCAAGATCACCTCAGATGGGGACTGCAGCCAAGAAATTAAAAGACGCTTGCTCCTGGGGAGGAAAACTATGGCAAATCTAGACAGCATACTAAAAAGCAGAGACATCATCCTGCAACAAAAGTACGTATAGTCAAAGCCATGGTTTTCCCAGTTGCAATGTATGGCTGTGAAAGTTGGACCATAAGAAAGGCTGAGCGCCAAAGAATTGAAGCCTTTGAACTCTGGTGCTGGAGAAGACTCCTGCGAGTCCCTTGGACTGCAAGGCATTCAAACCGGTCAGTCCTAGAAGAGATCAACCCCGACTGCTCTTTAGAAGGCCAGATCCTGAAGTTGAAACTCAAATACTTTGGCCACCTAATGAGAAGGAAGGACTCACTGGAGAAGGGCCTAATGCTGGGAAAGATGGAGGGCAAGAGAAGAAGGGGACGACAGAGAATGAGGTGGTTGGATGGAGTCACTGAAGCAGTAGGTGTGAACTTAAATGGACTCCAGAAGATGGTAGAGGACAGGAAGGCCTGGAGGAACGTTGTCCATGGGGTCGCAATGGGTCGGACACGACTTCGCAATTAACAACAACAACAGTTCTAAGATTCAACATATTCCAGTTCTGGCAATGATAAATGTCAAAAAAAAATGATAGAGTAAATGTCAGATGACCCCTCCCCTCCCCTGGGACACTGCAACCATCACAAGTAGGAGTCAGTCACCAAGGATCTGAATTTTGATCACGTGAACCCTAGGAAGGCTGAAAAACATTTATAAGTCACTTTTTTCTGGGCTGTTGTAACTTCTGAACAGTCACTAAACAAATTCTTGTAAGTTGAGGACTGCCTTGAGTTCATGGAGAACGGAAGAATTGTCCCGGAAGAAAGGAAGGAAGCTGGTTATGCCGGAGCAGCTTCCAATACCTTCCCTTAGCTGAGTAACCTTGAAAACTCAGAATAGTAAACATAATCTATCGAGAAACCATATGGGGATCTTGACTTAAATTGCTTTGACATCTGCGTGTAGTAACGGTTGTTTTTTTTTTCTAAGCCAGCCCTGGCAACTTGCTTTTTTTCCCTCGCCTCTGTGCAATTTCGCTTTGACCATGCTTGATATTTATAGTTGTTGACTGTTGACTGTTGCACAGTGGAGTAAGACACTGGAGGCAAAGAATTGAGACCTTGGAAAAAGTGCAGAGAAGAGCAACTAAGATGATCCAAGGCCTGGAGACTAAAACATACGAAGAACGGCTGCAGGACTTGGGTTTGGCTAGTCTAAAGAAAAGAAGAAATAGGGGAGACATGGTAGCAGTGTTCCAGTATCTGAGGGGCTACCACAAAGAAGAGAGGGTCACGTTATTCACCAAAGCACCAGAGGGAAGGATGCAAAACAATGGTTGGAAACTGATCAAAGAGAAAAGCAACCTGGAATTAAGGAGAAACTTTCTGACAGTGAAGGACAATTAACCAGTGGAACAGCTTGCCTCCAGAAATCATGGGTGCTCCATCACTGGAGGTTTCTAAGAGGAGACTGGACATCACATCTGAAATGGTATAGGTTCTCCTGCTTGAGTGGGGGGCTGGACTAGAAGACCTCCCATATCCCTTCCATCTTCTATTCTATTCTATTCTATTCTATTCTATTCTATTCTATTCTATTCTATTCTATTCTATTCTATTCTATTCTGTAATTGTATCCTGTAATTCTATTCTATTCTATTCTATTCTATTCTATTCTATTCTATTCTATTCTGTAATTGTATCCTGTAATTCTATTCTATTCTGTAATTGTATCCTGTAATTCTATTCTATTCTATTCTATTCTATTCTATTCTATTCTATTCTATTCTATTCTATTCTATTCTATTCTATTCTATTCTATTCTGTAATTGTATCCTGTAATTCTATTCTATTCTATTCTATTCTATTCTATTCTATTCTATTCTATTCTATTCTGTAATTGTATCCTGTAATTCTATTCTATTCTATTCTATTCTATTCTATTCTATTCTATTCTATTCTATTCTATTCTATTCTGTAATTGTATCCTGTAATTCTATTCTATTCTATTCTATTCTATTCTATTCTATTCTATTCTATTCTATTCTATTCTATTCTGTAATTGTATCCTGTAATTCTATTCTATTCTATTCTATTCTATTCTATTCTATTCTATTCTAGATCAACAGACCTGGGTTGCAAAAATCTGGATGACCATGAGAGTTATTGAAAACAATAGCAGAGAGGGGGGGGGGAAAGAATAGATTCTCTGCCATTGGCTGAGCAGTGTGGGTGTGCTGTTGTGCATGAACAAGCAGAAACATGCAAGGCCTTCTGAACTGTGTGTGGTTATTATTTTAGGATTAGGTCTTGGTTGCAGATCGCTGGCTTCTGATCAGCTTAGAGAAATTGTTACGTGTTCCTGCCTGTTTTCTTATTCTGCTTCCTCAGCAGTGTTTAGTTTCTGGTAAATTAGCTTTGGCAATGAAACTGGCACTCACTGGTCCTCAAAATGCTGTTCTTTGCTTAGCAAGGGACCAGAGATAGCTGATACATTTTGATTCGTTCTAGAATAGAATAGAATAAAGCTGGAATGGACCTTGGAGGTCTTCTAGTCCAGCCCCTTGCTCAAGCAGGAGAACCTATACCATCTCAAACAAGTGACTGTTTAGCCTCTTTTGAAAAATCTCCAGTGATGAAGCACCCACAACATCTGGAGGCAAGCTGTTCCACTGGTTAATTGTCCTCACTGTCAGGAAGTTTCTCCTTAATTCCTTGCTTCTCTCTTTGGTCAGTTTTCAACCATTGTTTCTTGTCCTGCCCTCTGGTGCTTTGGAGAAAAACGTGACCCCCTCTTCTTTGTGGCAGCCCCCCAAATACTGGAAGACTGCTATCATGTCTCCCCTATTTCTTCTTTTCTTTAGACTGGCCAAACCCAAGTCCTGCAGCCATTCTTTGCATGTTTAAGTCTGCAGGCCTTGGATCATCTTAGTTGCTCTTCTCTGAATTTTTTCCAAACTCTCAATATCTTTTTTGTGACGTGGTGACCAAAATTGGCTGCAGTATTCCAGGTGTGGCCTTACTAGGGTTTTATAAAGTGATGCTAATACGTCACGTGATCTTGATTCTATGCCTCTGTTTACACAACCCAGGTTTGTATTAGCTTTTTTTGGCTGCTGCTGCACATGGCTGGCTCGTGGTCAAGTGATCATCCACTAGGACTCCAAGGTCCCTCTCACTGTTCTAGAATGGATCATAACTCAAGAGCCATGGCTAGGGAAAGATGATGTTGTCCAGGTCTCAAGTTGGTAAAGCAAAATGGAGAGGAAGCATTGACACACCAAAAGGACATTCCAAATTGGTTGACTTTGAAAATCCAAACTGGTTGCCTTTGAAGAGTGATGGGTGCTCCATCACTGGAGGCGTTCAAAAAGAGACTGGACAACCATTTGTCTGAAATGGTCTAGGCCAGTGGTTCTCAACCTGTGGGTCAGGACCCCATTTGGCGTCGAACGACCATTTCACGGGGGTCGCCAAACAACGCAGCCCGCCATTTTTCCCCCCTTTTCCTTAGCTGTGCTACTCCCTTTTATTCTATTGGTTTTTGAAAGCCAATAGAATAGACTCTCTTGAATAGAGTCTAATTCTATTGGCTTTCAAAAGCCAATAGGAATTGTCCAGGCTGTCTCTGCCCTTCTCAGCCCGCCAAAAGTCCCAGTCTGCAAACGGTGCTGAGTAGTCCTCGACTTACAATCGGTTGGGGGTCACGGCATTAAAAAGGTTGAGAACCACTGGTCTAGGGTCTCCTGCTTGAGCAGGGGGTTGGACTAGAAGACCTCCAAGGTCCCTTCCAGCTCTGTCATTCTGTTATTTCTGCTATTTAACAAAGCATTGAACAAGGCTTAGGAAGTAAAGGACCTTGAAATTGTCTCTCAAATTGTACTCACTGTTAAAAAATTTTATGTATATTGGTTTCAAGTCATTCTGTTCTTTCCGGCTCTTAAATTGTATTTAATCAGCTTTTAACTCATTTGAGAGCTTTTAAAAAAAAAATAGATTGAGACTTCTGAATGATTTCAATTAATATGTCCTACCCCAATAAAACAAAAAGTCTGTGTTCCGGTGCATGTCTTGGCGGTAAGAGATTAAATGTACCATGTTAGGTTTAATGCTTTGTAACCATTTTCTTTCTCATTATGCAGACTGCTTTTTTTTAACCCTTTAACTGGGAGACAAATCTTATCCTGTCAACCAAATAAGAGCATGAACAGGGGTAGCACATTGGTTAGAATGCAGTAATTGCAGGCAAACTCTGTCCACAGCCTGGAGTTTGATCCTGACGGGCTCAAAGTTGACTCAGCCTTCCATCTTTCTGAGGTCAGAAAAATGAGGGCACAGATTGTTGGGGGCAAATAGGCTGACTCTGTAAACCACTTAGAGAGGGCTGTAAAGAACTGTGAAGCGGTATATAAATGCTGTTGCCATATTGCCTTCAACAATCTGGGTCCTCATTTTACTGACCTCAGAAGGATGGGAGGCTGAGTCAACCTTGAGCCGGTCCAGATCAAATTCCAGGCTGTGGACAGAGTTTGCCTGCAATTACTGCATTCTAACCAATGGACTACCCCTGTTCTGCCGTTAATTAAATCACTGGATCACTCCATCACTGGAGGTTTTTAAGAAGAGGCTACACAGTCACTTGTCTGAGATGGTATAGGTTCTCCTGCTTCAGCAGGGGGCTGGACTGGAAGACCTCCAAGGTCCATTCCAGATCTATTCTATTCTATTCTATTCTATTCTATTCTATTCTATTCTATTCTATTCTATTCTATTCTATTCTATTCTATTCTATTCTATTCTACATTCTATTCTATTCTATTCTATTCTATTCTATTCTATTCTATTCTATAATCTATTCTATTCTACTCTACTCTACTCTACTCTACAATGTCTATTCTATTCTATTCTATTCTACTTTACTCTACTCTACTCTACTCTATTCTGTTCTACAATGTCTACTCTACTCTATTCCACTCCATTCCACTCCATTCCATTTAAAGATTCTATTCTATTCTATTCTATTCTATTCTATTCTATTCTATTTTATCCTATCCTATCCTATCCTATTCTGTTCTACAAATGTAGGCTTGTGAGACCCAGCCTTCGAGATCCATCTGCCTTAGTTTCCATAATGTTCACTTCTAGCAGGAGGGCATGGTTTACTTCTATGCTCTTCATCATGAGCCAGTCCAGCCTTCATGGTGCATAAGAGCAAGTGGGCTTGTCTTCCTAAGGGAGGCACTGCCCCCAAATCCTGGGACATTCGTGTTTCTTACTCGCCCTTCATGTTGCTCCCTCTGTTTTTACAGGAAACTATGCCACAGACACCAATCTTTTCCAGCATGCTCGGGACGGGATGTAGAGGACAGGTGCAACCAGACACAGGCGAGAGGAATAGTGATCCTGTCTATCAGGATGGGAACCTTATTTCTGGATCCCTGGAGGTCCTCATCCAGCATCTGGTGCCCACCATGGATTACTACCCAGATGTAAGTAGATGGTTTACTATGCCACTCATCTTTTGCTGTTGGTTTCCTAGATTCCTAGATTCAGGCATTGATAATACAGGTTAGTCCTCAACCGCCATTGAGCTCAACGTTTCTGTCGCTAAATGTGACATGTGGCACAGTTGTTAAGTGTAATCACTGCCATTGCTAAGTTGGTAACGTGGTTATTAAGGGAATCAGGCTTCCTTGGTGACTTTGTCAGAACATTGCAAAAAGGGATCGCATGACGCCTGGACATAAATATGAGCCAGTTGCCAAGCAACTGACTTTTGATCACATGCTGCAATGCTCATAATTGTCAAAAATGATCACAAGTCACATTTTTCAGGGCCACAGTAACTTTGAATTAGTCGCTAAATGAACGGTTGTAAGGTCCCCTCCAATTCTGCTATGCTGTTATTCTGTTAATTAAATATTATTTGATTCTTTCATGCCTGTTGACACCCACAACTGATATGTCTTGTCACTCTAGTTCCACTACTCACATCCTGCACAATTGAAACACTGAATTCCTTTTTTCTTTCCTCCTGACTTGACAACTAATGCATTCTCATCCAGGGCTGAGCCAGTGAAAATTCCACAAGAGTGCACTTCTGTCATAGATCAGGCAAACACCTGCCTTTCACATTCTGCTGTTAATTTTGGGACTGCATCAGCACACAGTCCAGTGGGGGTGAAAAATCTGCTTCTTCACATTTTCATTATGCTTCTCTAGAGAGGAATTACAGTAATGTCCCAGGGAGGGAGGGAGAGGGGGGGGAAGGAAGGAAGGAAGGAAGGAAGGAAGGAAGGAGAAAGAAAGAAAGAAAGAAAGAAAGGAAAAGAAAAAAGAAAAGGAGGGAAGGAAGGAAGGAAGGAAGGAAGGAGAAAAAAGAAAGAAAGAAAGAAAGAAAGAAAGAAAGAAAGAAAGAAAGAAAGAAAGAAAGAAAGGGAAGGAAGGAAGAAGGAAGGAAAGAAGGAGAGGGAGATGACTATTATAGTTAAATTAGAAGAGCGCAAAAAAATAAAAGTTGCAAGAAAGAAAGAGAAGGAAGGAAGGAAGAAAGAGAGAGAAGGAAGGAAGGAAGGAAGGAAGGAAGGAAGGAAGGAAGGAAGGAAGGAAGGAAGGAAGGAAGGAAGGAAGGAAGAAGAAGGAAGGAGAGGGAGATGACTATTCTAGTTAAATCTGAAGAGTGCAAAAAAAAGAAGAAAGAAAGAAAGGAAGGGAGGAAAGAAGGAAGGAAGAAGCAAGGAAGGAAAGAAGGAAGGAAGGAAAGAAAGAAAGAAAGAAAGAAAGAAAGAAAGAAAGAAAGAAAGAAAGAAAGAAAGAAAGAAAGAAAGAAAGAAAGACAGCCCTTTAAAAGCAGCCCTTTAACTTCTTCTACCTCGTTTGAACTTTGACATCCTAAAAACCACCAACAATGCATCTTGAGCTAAGCCCCTTTAGAGAGAAAGCAAGAATTATTTCTCCTTTAGAAGGAAGAAAAAGAGAAGGAAGCAGGAAGCAGGAAGCAGAGAAAGAGATGACTAACTATTCTAGTTCAATGAGAAGATGCAAAAAACAAAAGAAGAAAGAAAGAGAGAGAGAGAGAGAGAGAGAGAGAGAGAGAGAAGGAAAGAAATTTTCACTCGGAGGGAATACCCTTTTGTTTTTTCCTTCTGTCATGCTAGGGAAAAGAAGAAAGAAAGAAAGAAAGAAAGAAAGAAAGAAAGAAAGAAAGAAAGAAAGAAAGAAAGAAAGAAAGAAAGAAAGAAAGAAAGAATACAGGCACCCAGGGAAAATTCACTCGCGTAGAAGAAGCGTTTGTTTGGCACCCAGGGGCATCTGCGTCCTCACTAAGGGCCGTGAACCTCCATGTCTGGAATGTAGGAATGGAATGTGCTTAGCGTTCACCCTCCAAGCGTGACCATTGCAAACAGCCGCTTCTCCAGAGGCTCGAACAAATAAACACTTCCAGACTCAGCATAAACTGAGGGGCACAATATGCTCAGGGCTTTACCCCCCCTTCCTCTTCCCCAGAAGAGATTTCTACATTCTTACTCCTTAACTAGCAGTTACTATTTTAGTCTCTCTTCTCCTCCTCCTCCTCCTGGCTCTTTCACCCTCTCCATCCTCCCTCCTTTTCCTTATCCCGTCTCTTAGCAACAAGTTTGGGCACCAGAGGAAGTCACTCCCTTCTTTCCGATTTTAACACCCTGAAGCCTTCTTTGGTTCCACTTCCAGCTCATTCTCAAGGATTTTCTTTTGTTGTTGTTGTTGTTGTTGTTGTTGTTGTTGTTTCCTTTGCCCCCAAACTTGTGTAATCTTCTGACAACTACACAGGAGATAGTGGTTCAGTTTAAGGTTTTCTCATTCCTTTGGCTCATTTTTAAAATCACAGCTGATGTACAATACTGTCAGAACAGGGCTTCCATCCATGGTGTCCTTCCTTCCTTCCTTCCTTCCTTCCTTCCTTCCTTCCTTCCTTCCTTCCTTCCTTCCCTCCCTTTTCTTTTCTTCCTTCCTCCCTCCCTCTCTCCCTTCCTTCCTTCCTTCTTCTTTCCTCCCTCCCTCCCTCCCTCCCTTCCTTTTCTTTTCTTCCTTCCTTCCTCCCTCCCTCCCTCCCTTCCTCCCTTCCTTCCTTCCTTCCTTCCAAGGGGGAAATGGACAGATGTTTGTATAGTTAAAAATATCTTTATCACTTCTTTAAGAACAATTGTATATTGAAAAGTTTAGCTGTCCTTCCTCCTTCCTTTTATTGACCCAATACCTACCTACCTTCCTTCCTTCCTTCCTTCCTTCCGTATTGGTTCAGAGGAGCTCTTCATTTGAGGGACATGGGGATTAAGTCAAAAGGCTGGAAGATTTGGTCAGTGTTATTGTATGGAGCTTCAAAAGGAAATCAACCTGGTTTTTTGAAAAGACAGACACTGAAGCTGAAACTCCAATACTTTGATCACCTAATGAGAAAAGGGGATTCCTTGGAGAAGATCCAGATGTTGGGAAAGATGGAAGGTGAAAGGAGAAGGGGACGGCAGATGGTGTCATTGACATGATGGACATGGGTTTGGTCAGACTCTGGGAGACACTGAGAGGACAGGGTGCGCTATGGTCCATGGGGTCATGAAGAGTCAGACACAACTTAGCAACTGAGCAACAACAACAAAACATTATGATGGAATGCTTAGTAGACCATGAGAATACCAAACAAGACAATTAAGAGAGGAAACAGAAACATTACAGATTGTTGAATCTGGGTTAGAAAGCACGAAAAAGAACGTCTCCATCAACCCTGACTGTTCTTTGGAAGGACAGAGATTGAAGCTCAAATGCTTTGGCTACCAAATGAGAAGAGAGGACTCCGTGGAGAAGACCCTGAGGTTGGGAAAGATGGAAGGCGAAAGGAGAAGGGGACAGCAGAGGAGGAGACAGTTTGATGGTGTCATCAACCTGATGGACATGGGCTTGGGCAGACTTTGGGAGATAGTGGAGGACGGGAGGAGCTGATATGCTATGATCCATGGGGTTATGAAGAGTCAGACACAACTTAATGACTGAACAAGAATAAGAACAAAACATTATGATGGAATGCTTAGTAGACCGTGGGAATACTGAGCAAGACAGTTAAGAGAGGAAACAGACATTATAGATTGCTGAATTTGGTTTAGAAAGCACGAAAAGTAACATCTCAATCAACCCTGACTGCTCTTTGGAAGGACAAATACTGAAGCTCAAATACTTTGGCCACCCAATGAGAAGTGGGGACTCCTTGGAGAAGACTCAGATGTTGGCAAAGATGGAAGGCGAAAGGAGAAGGGGACAACAGAGGGTGAGACGGTTAGACACAATGAACATGAATTTGGGCAAACTCCAGGAGACAGTGGAGGACTGGAGAGGGGAGAGGCTGACAGGCTGTGGTCCATGGGATCATGAAGACTCAGGCATAACTTAGAGATCAAACAATAACAACAACAACAACACTCCTATGAAGCAGTTCTTCGCCTAAGTTGTTTATTGTAAGGTTGGGCAATGGTACTCACTGTTAAAAGTTTTTATGCAAATTGGAAGTTTTTAAGAAGAGATTGGACAACCATTTGTCTGAAATGGTATAGGTCAGACACGTCAAACACAAGGCCTGAGGGCCGGATGCAGCCCGCAAAGTGGTTTCATGTGGCCCGCGAAGCCATCCTGGAAACAGTGAGGGAACGGCCCCCGCTGCCTTGGTCCTGGCCCAGGCCGGCTGGGAGCCAATGTACAATTTTGTGGTGGCCATCTATGCTGAAACGCATTCAGCTCCACAAGGCTGTGTAAAAACAGCGAGGAACCAGCCCCTGCTGTGTCGCCCCTGCCCCCTGGTTGCATGCTGGGGAGGTGTCATCCTTTGTGAGGAATGAAGAAATGGACCATGCCTTGGCGCTTGCCCCGGGCCCACCCCCTTCTGCCAGAGACCCTCAGATCTGTCCCACTCCTGCCCAGGCCCCCACAGGCACCCTTGACGGGAACAAAGTAGAGCTAGCCATGCCCACCCAGTAGGCCACACCCACTCCATCCACACCCACCCAGTAGGCCGTGCTCACTCTAGCCACACACACACACCCCGAGGGCAACCGCAATGCTGATGCGGCCCTCAATGAAATTGAGTTTAACACTCCTGGTATAGGGTTTCCTGCCTGAGCAGGGGGTTGGACTAGAAGACCTCCAAGGTCCAACTCTGTTAGTCTGTTATGTAATAGGGAGGAAAAGAAATGGGCTTTGAACTCAACACTTGGAAAGGAAGGCTGGGGAAAACACCCACTAACACTATCCCAGTGTTTCTCAACCTTGACAATTTTAAGGCATGTGGACTTCAACTCCCAGAATTCCACAGCCAGCATTCTGGGAGTTGAAGTCCACATGCCTTAAAATTGTCAAGGTTGAGAAACACTGCATCCCGTTGTGTTTATCCACGCTTAGACCAGATAACCAGCAAAGGAGAAAGGAGGAGGAAAAGAAATGAGGCAATTGTCACTTCTGAACAAGCTGTTCTTGCTTGTTCCTGTCTTTACAACCTACATCAATCATCAGTCACATCAAGTCAGCTATCTCCGTCCAGGCAGACAGATCAAGGGCTAGGTCTCCCTTCCTGTCTGGGGCCAAACCTCCCTCCTTATTTCCATTGCATTAAGCAGCCAGAGTTAATTTCTAGACTTCCTCTGTGGAGGTCTGCTTATCACTTCTTACTCACCCAAGCCATACATGTAGACGGGTTCTTGTTTTTGTTTTAAAAAAAGAAAACAGTCCTAACAATCTGTCCTCTTGTAGAGATGTTTTTTTTTTTCAAACACAGGTAGTCCTCAACTAACAACAGTTGAATAGAATAGAGATGGAAGGGACCTTGGGGGTCTTGTAGTCCAGCCCCCCACCCACTCGAGCAGGAGAACCTATACCATCTCAGACAAGTGACTGTCCAGTCTCTTCTAAGAAGAAGGAGAAGGAGAAGGAAAAGAAGAAGAAGGAGAAGGAAAAGAAGGAGAAGGAGAAGGAGAAGGAGAAGAAGAAGAAGAAGAAGAAGAAGAAGAAGAAGAAGAAGAAGAAGAAGAAGAAGAAGAAGAAGAAGAAGAAGAAGAAGAAGAAGAAGGAAAAGAAGAAGAAGAAGAAGAAGAAGAAGAAGAAGAAGAAGAAGAAGAAGAAGAAGAAGAAGAAGAAGAAGAAGAAGAAGAAGAAGAAGAAGAAGAAGAAGAAGAGGAAGAGGAGGAGGAGGAGGAGGAGGAGGAGGGGAGGGGAGGAGGAGGAAGAAGAAGAAGTGGTGGTCCTTGGTGCTCTCTAAGCTTGGTGGTTTTCTTGCAGACATTTCATTACCCAACTAGGTAACATCATCAGTGATAGAATGGAGTGAATTTTGTGGAGAGGAGGAGGAGGAGGAGGAGGAGGAGGAAAAAAATATGGCTTTGTAAAACTAGAGCAGTGGTTCTCAACCTTTCTAATGCCGCGACCCCATAATACAGTTCCCCATGTTGTGGTGACCCCCAACCACTGATACATCACTGGGTGCCAGGGGCGTGGCCAAAGAAAAGGGGGAAAAAATGGCAGACAGCCTTGTTTGGCGACCCCCGTGAAATGGTCGTTCGACCCCAAATGGGGTCCCGACCCACAGGTTGAGAACCACTGAACTAGAGGCAATTCTAATTCACCCAAAGTGACAAAAACGGGCTATATGGAACTCAACAAATGTGGCCATACCTAAACGTCATTCAAAGCGAATCCCTGTAAATTTTGGATTTGCAGCTTTCAGCAAAAGCTCTCTTGCTTTTGAGAGCTAATCAGGACCTCCTAGAAACAGACTGAGCCAAGATTCATTACAACTGGTTTTACGCTAAGTATAAAGGCCTCCAAAACCTTTATGAAACCTAAGTCTGCCTTTGGTTTGGAAGAGACGCACAGAAGCTTTCCGAGACAAAAAAATCTTCAAAGAATCAAAGCCAGAAAAGAAATAGAGCTGAGGGGGGGGGGGGAATAAAATCTTTTGGTGCTCCATTACGGTCCCTTGAACTGCAGCTGCTGAAAGCTGCGCAAAGCATTCAAAAGGCCTGTTTTTGCAAAGTGGATTCCGCAACAGATGAAAGCCATTGCTTTGAAGCGTTAGGCCAGTCCCCATTTTTACAAGATTTGGGCAGCTGTCGAAAGCCGGTCGTGTTTGTGCACACGCAGTGACACCGCTTCTAAAGGGGCTACTGGCTGGGGAGGGGGAGGGTGAATCAGCTATTCCACGCAGCAACACACATGTGTAAATAACACAGCTAGCTTTCAAAGCAGCCTTGCGAGTCTGGTTTTATTGTCAAAAGAGAACCAAAGTTGACGGAAAAACATAGTTGGAAGGGATCTTGGAGGTCTTCTAGTCCAACCCCCTGCTCAGGCTGGAGATCCTATATCATTAGAGACAGAAGGTTGTCGAATCTTTTTTTTAAAGCCTCCAGTGATGAAGCATCCACCACTTCTTCAGGCAAGCTGTTAATTGTTCTAAGTGTCAGGAAGTTTCTCCTTAATTCCAGGTTGCTTCTCTCCTTGATGAGTTCCCATCTGTTGCTTCTTGTCCTGCCTTCAGGTGCTTTGGAGAAAAGCTTGACCCCCCCCCCTTCTTTGGGTATGTGTGCGTCTCAACTCTGCCCATCCCCATCTTCAATCTAAGCTCTACTTGAGAAGCACAAATATGGAAGGCCACAGAGAATTTGTGTGAACGCATTTCTACTGGAGGTTTCTTACGCTTCCTTATTATGGAGTATTTAGATTGTCCTATGGCTAGCTCTGAGACTATGTTTTGGTCAACACGTAACAGATTCTTGCCTTGTAGGTATCTGGGAAGCTCAGCAGACATCTATTTAATAAGCTACTTCACCTTGATAGAGCATTGATTTGACACTTTCCAACAGAGCATTGATAGAATGTTTTCTGGGGATGCTTTGATACAGTTTGGAGTTGTGTTGTTTGAATTTCTTTGGTGGTCGGTGTGTGTGGGGGGGGGAGATGTTTATCATCCCTTATTGGTTTAATTCTGATATTTGCAGTTTTGTTCCATAAGCTGTTGGGGAGGATTGCTAGCCCAAAAGGCAACTACAGTCGTGGCCAAAATTGTGGAAACATTTTGGGAAAAGTATACAAGAGAAATGCCACCTTTGGTTAAGTTTCCACCCATTTTTCTTCAAATTTCTTTATAACTGTAGCCTTGTTCACTTCATAAATCTATTTTACATCGCTTTCTGGGCAACCAATCAACTCTTTGCACCATTAATTTTATTGCGTTTTACAAGCTCACTCAATGAAAGAACACAAAAAAAAAAAAACCCAACCAACTTGATAGCCATCACATAACACACTAACAAATGTCCTCTTCTCAGCTTCAATCCCTGACATCAATCACTGAATCCTACTGTGATCTGATTGGCTCATGGCCAAAACAAGATGACACCCGATTGGCTCTCTAAACACTCACGCTCATTGGCTACCATCAGATGAAGGAAAGCTACCTGAGATCAACCTAAGCAAGCTGTGCTTCCTTTTTCTGGTTATTTGGCTATAACTTTTCATAGAATGCAGTACAGATAATTGAACAAACTATGTTGCATTACATTCTTGATTAAATTATCTTTCCACTGATATATAATTTTATGGTACTACTCCAAAGCAAAGTGGTGTTCTTAGCCATCCAACCTCAAAAATACACTTTTCCCAAAAGGTTTTCACAATTTTGGCCACTGCTGTAACTAATGGTTTGTTTGGTCACCATTTTTCAAAAGATAAATGTTCACTTCTTCTCCAAGTCAAGCTTGACACCTTCACAAACACTCCCTGGGGGAAATAAATGTTAAAGTTCCTTTCTGTTTCTTTCTCCCATCTTTTCCACCCAGAGGACATATATTTTCACCTTCCTCCTGAGTTCCCGGGTCTTCATTCATCCTCACGAACTCTTGGCTAAAGTTGGACACCTCTGTCTTAAGCAGAAACAGCAGCTGGAGACCGGGGTGGAAGCAGACAAGGTAAGGGAGCGATCAAGTTGTTCTCCAGTTTTAGCTTTGTATTTCCTTTCCTTCTGCAGTGACATCTACATCACTAATGGCCAAACAGGTCCTTCACCTCATGGCATAAGTTAATGAACACAAGTCCGCTCCTGGAGTGTAGAGGTCTTTTCAACCCTATATTCATATTTAATGACAGGAACTTCCTTATCTATTGTATCTTTTTAGGCTAGCATAATGTTATTTTTTCTGCGTAAGAGTTGAATAGAACTTGTTGAGAAACTAGAATTAGCTACTGTTTATTGTGGGGTCTTTGGTGCTCTCTGAGCCTGGTGGGGTGTTTTTGCGGATGATTCATTACCCAAACTTGGTAAAATCGTCAGTGCTAGAAGAGAGAGGGGTTTGTGGAGAAGAGGAGGAGGAGGACGACGACGACGACAATGACGACGACGACAATGACTGTGGGGTCCTTGCTGCTCTCTGAGCTTGCCTGTTTTCTTGCAGACATTTTATTACCAAAATAGCTAACATCATCAGTGCTAAGGGTTAGTGTTAGCCTCCTCCTCCTCCTCCTCCCCCCACTCCCTTCCAGCACTGATGATGTTACCTAGTTTGGTAACGAAATGTCTACACCCGAGTTACATTCTCTTCTCTTCTAGCTTGCTAATTGTTTCAGGTGTCAATTTTTGATATCCGGAGCAACACAATTCTGCCCAAATTCCCAGGCAGAGTCTGTCTCAATTTCATTCGGCAGGTCAACACTCCATAAACTTGGATATTCTTTGACGTAAGCATGAATTATTTAGGAACTGAAAGAGGCACATTTGGTTTCTGAAATACGCTTCAATCCCCTGTAATTAGCAAACCAAAAACCCAGAATAACTCATCACTGGAGGCTTTTTAGAAGAGACTGGACAGCCATTTGTCTGGAATGACATAGGCTCTCCTGAATGAGCAGAGGGTTGGGACTAGAAGACCCTCCCAAGGTCCCTTCCAACTCTGCTGTTCTGTGCTCAATGTTCAGTCAACCTGAATGGCGTTATATCAGAGCAATATTTGTGATTTCTTTTTGGATACGTTTTCCAAGAGGGGATTAGAAACCAGGAAGCTGTGCAAAGGCTAAGCAAGAAGCGGTTTGGAGGATACGATTTCATTAACTTGAAGAGAGGGGAAAATAAACCTATTTGCAAAGCTTAACAGAGGCATTCCGTGCCTCTTACTATCGAGACTTTGAATGTTCCCATCGTAATGTTGAAATCGGATACAGAAAGGCGTCTTGCATTTCTCTCAGCTCCTCCAGTCGAAAAATGGGAAAGTTCCACTTTTAAAATATGCACGTTTCCATCAAGAGCGCAATGATTTTTTTTCTTTAAACCTAAATTTTGAAAATTCAACAAAAAGGACAGTGGGGATATCAATCCAAAAGGACCAGGACAGCATAATAGGGAAGGTTTACCCACACACACAACATCCACAGCTAAAAAAATATTGGCAGAAACACTCTACAAAATCAAAGCTGGTTGATGGTGTGTACATAGAAACATCGGCAGGAAATCCCGTCTTGTGGTTACGCACTAAAACTATTTATCCTTCCTACGTGAGCGTCACCGGCGACTAGCGAAATCTCAAAGAAACGGTTCCAAATCATATAAGCTGGCAGATTAAAAACCAAAATTCAGTGCGGCTCAGATGAACCTGGGAGGCTTTTTCTGGTTGAACTTGACAAGTCGGCGTTTCAAAATTCCCAACTGCATTACGCATTCGGTAGGATGTGAACCCTGCCAAGGAAGGCTAAACAGAAAACCAAAGGAAATCCATCTGACTTTAGGAAAACAATCCTAATACACTAATGGCCAAAACCTTTTGGGAAAAGTGTATTTTTGAGGTTGGATGGCTAAGAACACTACTTTTTTTTTTAGTAGTATCATCAAATTATATATCAATGGAAAGATAATTTAATCAAGAATGTAATGCAACATAGTTTGTTCAATTATCTGTACTGTATTCTATGAAAAGTTATAGCCAAATAACCAGACAAAGGAAGCACAACTTGCTTAGGTTGATCTCAGGTAGCTTTCCTTCATCTGATGGTAGCCAATGAGCATAAGTGTTTAGAGAGCCGATCAAATGTCATCTTGTTTTGGCAATGAGCCAATCAGATCACAGTAGGATTCAGTGATTGATGTCATGTATTGAAGCTGAGAGGAGGACGTTTGTCAGTGTGTTATGTGATGGCTATCAAGTTGGTTGTGTTTTTTTGTGTTCTTTCATTGAGTGAGCTTGCAAAACATAATAAAATTAAAGTCATGGTGCAAAGAGTTGACTAGTTGCCCAGAAAGTGATGTAAAATAGTATTATTATGTGAACAAGGCTACAGTTATAAAGGAATTAGAAGAAAAATGGGTGGAAACTTAAGCAAAGGTGGTGTTTCTACTGTATACTTTTCCCCAGAAGGTTCCACAATTTTGGCCACGACTGTATAATTTTAAAGTAAAACCAACCTGATTGCTGAAAAAGTGGAACATAAAATCATGCATGACTGCGGCTAGTCCTCAACGTGAAACAGTTCATTCAGTGACCATTTGAAGTTACAGCGGCCTTGGAGGAAGAAGAAGCGACTTATGGCCATTT
>CM077922.1:3461956-3506956 GCA_039797435.1 Crotalus adamanteus | reverse complement strand
AGGAAGACATTTGTTAGTGTGTTATGTGATGGTTATCAAGTTGGTTGGGTTCTTTTGTGTTCTTTCATTGAGTGAGCTTGTAAAACATAATAAAATTAAAGTAATGGCGCAAAGAGTTGACTGGTTGCCCAGAAAGTGATGTAAAACCGTATTATTAAGTGAACAAGGCTACAATTATAAAGAAATTGGAAGAAAAATGGGTGGAAACTTAACCAAAGGTGGCATTTCCACTGTACGCTTTTTCCAAAAGGTTTCCACCATTTTGGCCACGACTGTCACTTCAACCGAGCATTCTCTTGTAGAGGAAATTCTAAAAAAAATACATCTTCCTTTTTTTCTCCTAAAGGGAATTGGGCTAATCTGTTGGACTCTCTCAATTCCCATGCAAGGGTGCAGAGCACAGAAGGAACAGCCCATCTTCCTTCCCCTTTCAAAGGAAGGAGAAAGAGTCACGAATTTTTCAGCTGATCTGATTAGAAGGATGAACAAAGGAAGTCCTCGCTTCTCACAGTTTCGTTCAGAGAAAATCTCTCAGCCCGCTCCCAGAACAAGCATTTAAGCCTTTCCCATCCTTGAGAACTAGCTTTCCATTAATACCCAGCCAGCCATACTAATATAAAGAAACAGGATGAAGTTATGACAACAATGGACACCAGGAGCAAGGAACACAACGCCCTGTGACCGAGGTGGGGGGGGGGGACCAGGAAGCCCTCCACCCTCAGAGACATGGTTGATTGACTCAAGAATAAGGAAGCATATTTCCAACTCTCTCTCCAACAATGTCCCATTGAAACCTGATCATCTTTGAATCCAAGCTAATGTCCAATGAAGCTGGAAGAATCATATCTCTCTATAAATTGGATTGCACTAGGCAGAGTTGCACGGTTTTCTTCTTGGCAAGTAGTTCTCCCACCCACCTTGGCCAGGCATTGAGTGGTGTGCTAGGGTGGTCCATTCACAGGAATGGAGCACCCACCACCTCTGGAAGCAAAAGAGTAAATAAATACAAATTGACCCTTTCCTTTGTTTCCATTCTCCCTTTTTCTAATTGATGGTTCAAAATTTGGGGTCAGGTGCAACTTGGAAACCAGGAACTCCATGAGTTTGTATCGAGTGAGTACAAGTTCATTCCATTCTAGCTCTCTACAAAAGTCTGAACTACTAACATTCAAAGCAAATTGGCGGTAGACAAGGGTCAACAGAATTCAAGGAGCGCTGCACTTAGGTCTCTTGTAGGGATGAAGGAATTCAGGACTGATGACACGCTTGACCCTTCCCTCAGTCTCAGCCTGGTCATCTCCTGCATTTGACAATGAACAGCATCACAAACGTGCCCAACATTCAAAGGAAGATTCTGGGTCCCCCGATTAACCACCTTCTGTTCTCATTTAGGGGAAGCTCAAGGCCTTTGCAGCAAAGATAATCCAGCTTCTGAAAGAATGGACTGAAACATTTCCATATGACTTCCAGGATGAGAAACCCATGAAGGAGCTAAAGGAAATTGCTCACCGGATCACCCAGTGTGATGAGGTAAGGAAGAAAAAAAGAATGAGTGGTGGGGAAAAAATGTAAAAAAAAAAATGTCATTGTTACCAACCCATGTATTAACTTGTCAAAGGGAAAAAATATTTACTGGTAGCAGTAGATCTTGTCGTAGGCAGCACCGAGATGGAAGGACTGTTGACTGTAATTTTCCCTACCAATTCAGACATGGAGCACTTTAGATCTGAAGCACCTTTGGGTGCACACCCATGTTTTCCAAAACATGTTCCTCTTCCAGAGCCAACCAAGATATAGAAAAACTAGAAGAAAACATTGAACATTTAGAGCTGTGGTGATGCAGTGGTGAGAATGCAGTATTGCAGGCTAACTCTGCACACTGCCCGAAGTTTGATCCTGACCGGTTCAAGATTGGAGCCATGGTGGCGCAGTGGTTAGAATGCAGTATCGCAGGCTAACTCTGCCCACTGCCTGCAGTTCGATCTTGACCGGCTCAAGGTTGACTCAGCCTTCCGTCCTTCTGAGGTCAGTAAAATGAGGACCCAGATTGTTGGGGGCAAATAGGCTGACTCTGTAAACCACTTAGAGAGGGCTGTAAAGCACTACGAAATGACACATAAGTCTAAATGCTATAGTTATTTAAACCCCTCCATTTTTTCAAGAACGCTTTCTTGCAGAGCTAAACTGGTGGGGGGTTTAGCATTGAATCAGCTGCTAAAATAGTACCGTGCATTGCTCTTGATAGAAATAATTATTTATTGGTTGTGGGAATACAGCCCAGGCTTGCGGTTTGATTACTGCCTTTCCTTTCCTTTCCTTTCTGGAAAGCAAACAGCCTCCTCATTTTGTTACCTAACATTGCTGCTGGGTGGTGTTTGCTCACTTCCAAAACAGGAGCTTGAATTGATCGTTCTAAATGGAGTGAGGATTGATAGATCCCTAATCTTCCCTTCCTAGAGACATTGGAGAGAGAGAGAGAGAGAGAGAGAGAGAGAGAGAGAGATAAACAGCAGGCAGAATTCAAAACAACAGCACTCCCATTAGGAAGACATTAGTGCAAGATTTTGCCACCAGTCTTCCTCTGCATACTTATTTGGAAGAAGGGATTCAGACATCCCAAAGTTCTTTTTCAAGAGGCAACTGGACTTCCTTTGCTTTTTCTTGAAGATGTTTCGCTTCTCATCCAAGGAGCTGCTTCAGTTCTGAGTTAGAACTGTTCTAAGTTAGAAAATGAAGAAGCTTGTCCGATGAGAAGTGAAACATCTGCAAGGAAAAACAGAGGAAGTTTTGAAAAAGCACCGTTGGGACAACCATGACCTGGATGACTGAGACTCTCCACAGACAAAGGGTTCAGACCCAACTAAGCATCTCTTTGCGGTTCATTAAAGCAGCCCAACTAAAGCTGCTTTTGAAGAACCTCATCTTTAAGGTATCCACTGTTTTGGGTTCCAACTAAAATCTCCCCCAGCAGGTCATGTTTGCTTGGATGAATGTTGCGTTCACCTTCAGATGAGGGTTAAGATGTTTCTTCTAAATGATTTTTTGAAGCACGGCTGTTCAGTGATGCAAAATGTAAAGATAATAAGGTCTTTTGTTTTAAAAAGGAAAGGCTATGTTTTGAGATTGGTCATCAAGCTTTAAGAGTAATTGAGTTTGTGCTTATTTAAAAAAAATTAACAGCTGTGAAGCAGAGAGCACCTTTGATGATTAAAGTTGACACTTAACTATTAAGAGTGCCGTCAGCCGGACATGTTCTAATTCGTCAGGCCAGCTGTTTACTGGAATGTCACATCCTAAGGGCCAGAAGGTCACATGGCTAATGATGTGGTGAAGGTCATATGGCTGATGATTAGAAACATGGTATGTTAGCATAGTAAGAGTTTTTAAAGTGGATATTTCTTCTTTGAGATGGTGGGTTTTTTTTTTAAAAAAAAAAGATTATTTGCAAGGATTGTTTTGATTTTACATCACATGTTTTAGAAATGTTGTCTCTTATTTTGCTTGCTCTATCAGTTTTGATCCGGCCCTATCCTTGTTTCAGCGAGACAGTCTTCTCAGCCAAAGTAGCAGAGGATCACGTAAACTGGCAACTCTAATACATGGGGACTTCCCTGGCCAGAATGGGGAATGCTGGGAGTTGTAGTCCACAGGTCTTAAAGTTGCCACAGTTGGACACCTCTGGTACAAAACCATGCATATGTCTCCCAATAGTCATTTGCCATTCCTTTAAATTTATATACTTGGATTAAAAAAAAAAATACCGAGCTATTTCTAAAGGGCTTTTAACAGTCTTTCCTTTTCTTGGAAAATCGTAGATGTTCACAGGTACAGGTATGCAGGTCTTGGCGTATTCGGGTCTTTTCCCATATAAGATTGAGAGTATCTTGGCAACATTTTGACAAGGTCTCACTCAGACTGGGGTCTTCAGCTTCATGCTTGTGCGAGCAAAGTGTGATTGGAGCTGCCATATCTCTATATATATTGGGGGGGGGGTATGGAGTGCTGGCTTAGTTGCTGTAGGTGGGTTGGTTGGCTGTGTTGGAGTTATTGTTTGTGGATTGTTCAGCCGTTTTGTAACATCCTGAGTAGCTGAGGTGCTGGCTCTGTGTCCATTAGTCTTTTGTGTTGTAATGACCTGGGTAATGGGCTGTGTGATGAATATATATATTCGCCACAATGATGGTGAACCTTTTAGAGACCGAGTGCCCAAACTGCAACCCAAAACCCACTTATTTATCGCCGGATGCCAGTGGGCATGGCCCACTGAGGAGGCGTGGCTGTGGTGGTTATGGCAGACTTGGTGGGTGTGGCAAAGGTGGGCTCGTCCTGCGGGGTGAGGCAAGGCGAGGCAGGGCAGGGGTGTCATTGCCACGGGGCAAGGCAAGGCAGGGGCTGGGGTGGCTCCTGCCTGACATCATTGGCCCCCGCACACAGAGACCAGCGAGTGCATGGGGGCTGATGGTATCCTTCAGCAGCCACAGCCTGCCGGCCCCTCAACCGCTGCACTCTGGGACTCCGCAGCCACCACCAGCAGTTCAGAGAAGCCGCCTCTGAGCTAGACAGACGGCCGACAACTGAGGAGGCGATGTAGTGAGTCGTGCCCGGGAAAAGGAGAGCATTCGAGGCCATGAGGGACGAGATGGGGGGGGAGAGAAACCAGCTGTGCCAGGATGCATTTGGCCACATGGGACCTCGGCGAGTTAGCAGGCAGCTGGTTGAAAAGGGACAGTTTCTATCTCTGGGGCATGGCGCGTGTGCCCACAGAGAGGACTCTGAGTGCCGCCTCTGGCACGCGTGCCATGGGTTCGCCACCACTGGTCTAGCATGACACAAGAGATTCTATTGTTACTGTTCTGTGGTTCTTCCTATCTAAGTGGGCCCAAAAAATTGCACACATGCCTGAAATTTCAGGAACAAGGAAGCACATTATTGTTTTAGCTTGTTCTTTCAAGTCTGACTTCTGAACACAGTCTCTTAACCACAAGAAGCATCCACGCCTACGCAGGCAGGATGCAGAAGTTTAACCAACGTTCATTAAGCAGGTTTTTGAGAAGCCAATTAAGTTGCAAAAAGAGTTTAGCATCTACATCATCAAGGAGAATTTACCTTAATCCTCCAGTTATTTATTTATTTGATTTATTTTATGAGACTTATATACCGCTTTAAGTGCAAGCACTCTCTAAGCGGTGTACACCAGTAAGCAATGTATATATATATATATTTACATTGCCCCCAACAATCTGGGTCCTCATTTCACCTACCCCGGAAGGATGGAAGGCTGAGTCAACCTTGAGCCGGTGAGATTTGAACCACTGACCTGCTGAACACAGTCAGCTAAACTGGCCTGCAGTACTGCACTCTAACTGCTGCGCCACCTCGACGCTGCCATAACTGTTGGACCTAATTAGGAAGCTAGAGTTTTTCTCCAAGATGGAAGGTGGGAAACACCTGTGGCAGGACTTCCTACTACACCGATAACCAGTTTGAACAGTGAAGGTTTTTTTAAAAAAAAAAATTAAACACTTTGATGTGGAAAGGTTTTTTTTTTTTTTTGTGGGAGGACAGCACCCTCCTCCCCAGAGAAAGAAATATTTTGGGAAGATTAAAAAATAGAATATTATATTTGCCCAAAGGATCTTAAAGGCAGAAAAGCAGGCCCGTTTTTTCTTAATAGCCTCAAGCAGAAACTAGGCAGAGGCCAGGTCTGTAGCAATGCAGATTTGATAATCCATTCAGGAAAGTTGGAGCCAGGAAGCTAGAAGCTGATGAGATTAGAAAGTCAAAGACCCCTAAAATCTACATACCCCACCCAAACTCTAAAGACATGATCTTTAGGACATAATACGATTAACCCACCACCGTTAGAATACCAACAGGACATGCTAAAAAGCTCAGGTCAAAGTTCATGCCACAGGAATAGGAAACAACCTCAAACACAAAAGCCCAGGAAGGTATAAAAATCCACCACTCCCAGCTACATATTGTCAGCTTTCCCAGAGCCACATTTCTGTCTGGCTCTGCTCTTCAATAAACGACAACTTTCTTTCTAAAGCAGTCTCCATTTTGTTTATTCCCGGCTTGGACTGGACCCTGATGAAGATTTTTCTTTCAACACTTTCATTACAATCCTACCTGGGACTGGCCAGTTCCTTAGGTCAGTGGGGAAGCCAGGTCCACTTAAACAGCTGTGTTACTAACTGTGGCAAGAAAGATCGTAAAATAGGGCAAAATTCACGGAACAAATGTTTCCGTTCGCAACATAAATGTTGGGGTGAATTGTAGTCGTAAGTGGAGGTCTACTCTGTATAAAGGAAAGACTGGCAGCAAGAGCCTTGTAGAATGCAGCTATAAATATAATGCAGCACTAGTCCTTAAGTCAGGGGAAAATGTGAGCAATAACTGTGTAGCCTTGGAACAGTTCATCAGTGAGGAAAACCCATAGATGAGTGGTGGGGGCCTTCATTTGCCAGAGAATCTTAAGCAAATTTGGCAGAAAATTTAATTTGCTTGAAACTGAATTCTAAACTCATCATCAACCAAAAGTACACATATAGATTGGGTGAAACCTGGCTTGATAGCAATAACTGCGAGAGGGATCTTGGAGTCTTGGCGGACAATCAGTTAAATATAGAGGGAAAACCTGGCTTAATAGCAGTAACTGTGAGAGGGATCTTGGTGTCTTTCTGGACAATCAGTTAAATATAGAGGGAAAACCTGGCTTAATAGCAGTAACTGTGAGAGGGATCTTGGAGTCTTGGTGGACAATCAGTTAAATATAGAGGGAAAACCTGGCTTAATAGCAGTAACTGTGAGAGGGATCTTGGAGTCTTGGTGGACAATCAGTTAAATATAGAGGGAAAACCTGGCTTAATAGCAGTAACTGTGAGAGGGATCTTGGAGTCTTGGTGGACAATCAGTTAAATATGAGTCAGCAGGGGGCGGCGGCAGCCAAAAAAAGCCCATACAATCCTTAGTTGCGTTAACAAGGGATTATATCAAGAGCACTGCCCAGAATGATTTACCTCTCCTCACCCAGCAAGAAACACTCTTGTATTTTTATGGATTAGGAAAATGGGACGGTCAAGAAGATCATCAGCCAGATGACGCAAGAACTTCTGATGACTCTCGCTGCCCGTAATCAATACCAAGAAATCCGGGAGAAGTTTCGTCAACCAGGGATGGACAAAGGCCCAATCCTTAAAACAAAGCCACAATCATCCCAGAAGGACATTCTGAGTGTTTGCTGTGACCCGCTGGTCCTCGCGCAGCAACTAACACATATTGAACTGGTGAGTGAGCCCTTCCTTGTCCTTCCTTTGTTTCGTGACATTGCAACTGTGCCCCTGTTTTATAAAGATCATCTAAAGAGAAGAGGAAGATGATGGACAAGCCCAGAGAATGGCTTTGGCAGAACTAAAAATACCAACGGTGGGTAACTTTCACTTGCTAGCTCTGTATATCTCGAGTATGTATAAGAACAAGAAAGACAGCTGAACCAATGAAACTAAGAAAAATGTTCATTTTTTAAAAATGTTTTGTTCCAAGTAATTGCATGCACTGGGATGAAAAGAACACCTTACACCCGTGTCTTCTTTACATAGAATAGAATAGAATAGAATAGAATAGAATAGAATAGAATAGAATAGAATAGAATAGAATAGAATAGAATAGGATGGGATGGGATGGGATGGGATGGGATGGGATGGGATGGGATGGGATGGGATGGGATGGGATGGGATGGGATGGGATGGGATGGGATGGGATAAGTTAGGATAGGATAGGATAGGATAGGATAGGATAGGATAGGATGTAGAATAGAGTATGTAGAATAGAATAGAATAGAATAGAATAGAATAGAATAGAATAGGATGGGATGGGATGGGATAGGATAGGATAGGATAGGATGTAGAATAGAGTATGTAGAATAGAATAGAATAGAATAGAATAGAATAGAATAGAATAGAATAGAATAGAATAGAATAGAATAGAATAGAATAGGATGGGATGGGATGGGATGGGATGGGATGGGATGGGATGGGATGGGATAGGATAGGATAGAATAGAGTATGTAGAATAGAATAGAATAGAATAGAATAGAATAGAATAGAATAGAATAGAATAGAATAGAATAGAATAGAATAGAATAGAATAGAATAGAATAACTGTATTGTCACTTTAAATGTACATTAATCAACATACATTAAAATGAGATTTCATTGCATACAGCTCTCAAAGGGTAACCACCTCCAATATGCACTGTAGAAACATGACAAAATCATGCATATACCCACATATACTGTATGTGGCCCAGACAAACAGCACAGTCTAGTTCGGCTGTATAGATCTTTGTGGCGAGGAAAAACTAATCTTGACAGTTTACCAGACGGACGGCATAGGGAACAAAGCTGTTGTAGAATCTGGTCATCCTGCTAGAAATACTTCTAATCCTCCTGCAAGAGGGGAGCAACAGAAACATTACACCTCTGTAATGTTAATCGTCTTTTCTATTTTAGGAAAGGGTAAGCAACATTTACCCAGAAGATCTCATGCAAATAGTCAGCCACATGGACTCCTTGGATAACCACAAGGTAAATTTCAAAATCTGAACGAAGCAGATGTGGGAAATAGAACGATTAACCAACAATCCCCAGTCATGGCTATATATATATTGCACTAAAAGCTCAGAATTTCAGAATTTTTTTTTAATGTGACAAGTTTTGTTAGCAAAAGCCTCCCATAACACTGGAATATTTTTGCATTTTTCAATGCTTTGCCACTCAGAACATGCCATCCATTGTTTAAAAGGGGACAACAACACAGCTTACGTGTGCCAAAAATTCAGAAATATTTGGGGTTTTTTTTCTTTTCCTAGTTAGATGGAACTCTTCCAACAAAATTACTAAAGCAAGGCGGGTGGCCCGTGACTTAGGAACCGCTCCACAGCTCAGCCCAAAATTTCTGTTGCTAAGCGAGACAGCACCCCATTTTACGACCTTTCTTGCTGCAGTTGTTACGCAAATCACTGCAGCGGTTAAGTTAGCAACATGGTTTTTAAGCGAATCTGGGCTTCTCCGTTGACTTTGCTTGTCAGAAGATCGCAAAAAAGGGGATCGCGTGACCCCGGGAGACACCGCAACTGTCGTAAATATGAGTCGGTTGCCAAGCATCTGAAATTTTATCACGTGGCCATGGGAATGCTGCCACGGTCATGATGAAGTGTGAAAAAAACAGTCACATTCCTCTTTTCAGTGCTGTTGTAACTTTAAACGGTCACTAAATGAATTTTTGCAAGTCGTGGACTCCTTATTAGAGATAGGGTACGCATTTATTTGGACTGTGAAAATCCTATTGCTGCTTCTCACACTCAGAACCTCTTCAAAGAAGTTTGCGACTTAGGAGACATCCATTTTTATTTTTATTTTTATTTTAAAGACATCCCATATAAATCCAAGCTGGGTTTACTCGTGTAGAAGGGTTGATGACTTTATTGGAAGCGTATTGGTGTTTAATTTTTCAGTGCCGAAGCGACGTGACGAAGACCTACAATCTGGAAGCCTACGACAATTGGTTTAACTGCCTCAGCATGTTGGTGGCGACAGAGATTTGTAAGGCAAGTATCCACAGGATAAACAAACTTGGTGGGGGGGAAATGGACGTGTTACTCACCAGTTCAAATGCCTCTGTTTTGAGGGTAGCCAATTCCTGTGAGTCCCCTGGACTGCAAGGCGATCAAACTGGTCAGTCCTAGAGGAGATCAACCCCGACTGCTCTTTAGAAGGCCAGATCCTGAAGTTGAAACTCAAATACTTTGGCCACCTAATGAGAAGGAAGGACTCACTGGAGAAGAGCCCAATGCTGGGAAAGATTGAGGGCAATAGAAGAAGGGGACGACAGAGAATGAGATGGCTGGATGGAGTCACTGAAGCAGTAGGTGTGAGCTTAAATGGACTCCAGAAGATGGTAGAGGACAGGAAGACCTGGAGGAACGTTGTCCATGGGGTCGCGATGGGTCAGACATAACTTTGCAACTAACAACAACAGAGAGTCATTAAGCCACCTGGAGGTTTACCTGTGTCCTCAGGGTCACCTGAGTAGTGCAAATGGGTGTGGAGTGTTCTTGGCTGCAGGATGTTTTCTGCCCTGGGTTCTTCACTGTCGAAAACTTCAGGAACCATTTGTGCTTCAGTTAGAGATGCAGACAGCATAGACTCATCCCCAACAGCCTTGCGCTTGCCTTCCACAGGGAAGGGACCCAAGGCAGAAAACATCCTTCAGCCAAACATTTGCACCACTCAGGTGACCTTGAGGACACAGGTAAACCTCCAGGTGGCCTCAAGGATTCTCTAAAAGAAGGCAAATGACCAGCTGTCTGCAAGGAGTATAAATCCTTCCATTCCCCACCATTCAGTCAGAGCTGAAGAAGCTTCTTGGGTGAGAAGTGAAACGTCTTCAAAAGAAACACAAGATAAGTCCAGTTGCCTCTGGGGAAAAAAGCACCTTTGGGACTACCAAGCTGAAACTGGGAGACTATGAGATCGAATCCTGCTTAAGGCAGGGAGCTGAGTGCAAGCAGCTCAGTGACTTTGGCTGAGTGATCAGGCATCATGTTGTTGTTGTTAATTGCGAAGTCGTGTCCGACCCATCGCGACCCCATCATAGCTGATTTGAAATATCCTTTCTCACCTCTCCCCCTGAAAACCCCACTAAAGGGGGGAGGGGAAATGTCCAGACTGGGTTATCAAACAGTACATTTGTAAGAATATGACAATATTCTGTCAGGGGGTGTCTGATCATATGAATGCACCAGAGCGCTGAGGCAAGACCACGGATCTCCTAGTTAGGATATACACAGTATTTTGGCACAGGGTGATTTAGTTCCCATAGTGACCAAGGAGCTTGTTTGGCTAAAGCCATTTTCAGAGATCAACTTTAAAAATAGTTTTCCATTTTTGAATAATCTGTGCCTCTTTCCAAAGCTCTGCCTAATCAACAGAAACGGAAGTGCTAGGAGGAATTTGTTCTCCCCCCCCCCCCGGTCGTTGTGCCTCGGTATTGTTCTTTATTTTTTATTTATTTGATTTTTATAGCTGCCCATTTTTATGATCCTGCTTTGAACCCTTCTCATTTTGTTTACACCTGACATCCATTTATTCAAAGACATCTATCGCAAGAACTTGGCACCAGGCTGGATATTAAGGCACTTGTTCCTTTCTCTGCTCCTCTCCAAGGGTCAGAAGTAGGGATGATTGATTGATGGTTGACGGTTACCTCTGTGAGTTTGAGTCCTTTTGACATAACCACCAGGTTCTCACACCCATAAATTCACAACGATATCACACCCATTGAATGCCTCTGCAATGGGCAAAAGCGCCTTCTTTGTGTGATTTTAGCTCCAGCAAGAGGCAAAAAGGGAACAAGAGTCAGCTTCAGCTCAACCCCCAAGGTTGAGTTTTATCTCCTCTACTTTTCAACATCAACAGGGAACCACAGAGGGAGAACATTTTGAGATTCAGAGCGAAATGTCATTAGCGTGACACACAGCACAACTTCCTTGCTGTTTGTTGCTTTGGATCCAGATGAGGCAGTAGAACTTTGCCTTGGCTCCTAACACCCACCGCACAAATCCTAATCATCAAAACCCAAACAACCCCCCCCCCCCCAAAAAATTAAGAGTTTGTTGTAGAATTCCCTGCATCATTTAGACAGTCTCTGGATATCAGAGATGCCAAACGGTCAAGTAGAGATATGAAATGCATGGCCTGACCTTTGGCTCACTCTGGGCTGATTGCCCATATTTTATGCAGAAAAACATCGAGCATAATTGTCATTATTGACCCAGGAGCATTGTTGGGAGGAAATATCTCAAAGTCCTTGTGGGATTTGTGAAATAAAATATGTAATCAGGAGATAATCCGAACCTAAATTCAACAGCGGTTGTAATTAAGTCGAATCAAATCAGCTTTTCAGCTTATTGGTCTCCTTTATTTGCATATTTGAAGTGAGGAATATTTTCTTTTAGGCTAGGATACATTCTGCATCAAGTAGGACACTTTAAAAGGTGGATTATAACTGCTCAGTGTCATCATCAAACCCTACAGGGTCAAAACAGTCTTCTCTTTTTAGAAGCAGTTCTCTTTAGGACAACGTAGTTTGGCAATTTCTATCTTTCAGGCTAGAAAATTTAAATACGGTACTTTTCAGTATTTAGCTCACCAGAGGCATTTTTTTTCATGCGTGCCTTGTCCTGATTAGAAGGAAATTATTTAAATTCTTGCTCATTCAGAAGCACTTAAGACCCTGAATACCTAAAGCAAGGGGATCACACTTAGTATCTAACAACTCAACATGCAGGATTTTGGTGATCTCCTAAAAAAAAACAGAGGAGGAACTCAACTCACTGCCTCACCCTGAAAAGTTCCATGAAAAACAGAATTCATCCTGAGGATCTTCCGACAATGTAGTCTGCTCTGCAATGAGTTTAATACTTCTGTGGCATTAGTACCGTTCCCCTCTTCTCACTGAATCTCTTTGTAATGTTTCAGGTGGTGAAGAAAAAGCAGAGAACGAGAATCATGGAATTTTTCATTGACGTGGCAAGAGAATGCTTCAACATTGGAAATTTCAACTCCATGATGGCTATTATTTGTGAGTAAGGTCTCTGGGTGTGACAGCCTCAACAGAATGGGAGTTGAGTAGATTTAAAAACTTGGCCTGAGAATGCAAGCCAGCAATTTAGTACGTCAGGGTGCTCTGCTGCCAATATTAATTGCTCTGCCCATTATTAACTGATCCGATGTGATGATCCCCATGCATGCACGCCAACCGTTCTCTCTCACACAGATGTGAACATGCACATTTCACAAACTGAGAGAGACCAACAAAGATGATTGGAGAAGTGGAGGTTGACACCTATGATGAATGAATGCAGGAACTGGATATGTTTAGTCTCATGAAGAGAAAGACTGGGGGCGGGATGGGGTAGCATGATAGCAGTCTTCCAATATTTGAGGGGCTGCCACAAAGAAGAGGGGGGGGGTCGTCAACCTATTTACCAAAGCATCAGAAGACAGGACAAGAAACAATGGATGGATGCTTGTTAAAGAGAGATTCAACCTAGAAATAAGGAGACATTTCCTGACAGTGAGAACAATTAACCAGTGGAAGGGCTTGCCTTCAGAAGCTGTGGGTGCTCCATCACTGGAGGTTTTTAAGAAGAGACTGGACAGCCATTTGTCCTTTCAACTAGGATCCTTTCAAAGGATTGGAGTCCTGCTTAAATGAAGAACTTCATATATACCTAAAATGGGGGAATGCAGCCAGCTGTTTTTACAGGCATCAGAAAACTACCAGGAACTAATTGCTTCTTTTAGTAACAGGGGAGAAGGTGGAAACAAGTGGGGAAAGCAATTGTCGGTCCAAGTTGGGGATTACAGCTGTTTAAAGATTTTTAAACCTTAAAAGAAAGATCTGCGTGATATATTAAATCGGGCAGCATGGCACAGCTGATATTAGCGCCTTCCTCTTGGTGTTGAGTGTGCCAAGTTAGTCTTTTTTTTTTTTTTTTACAGATCATCTATGTGCAAATATTTTCCCAATAACTCACTTGGGTTGAGAGTTCCTAGTAACTAATTTGGGAGCGAAACAAACAGTTCTTTATCTCAGGTGAACTTTCCTTTGAGCACAAACCCCCCCCCCTTATTTCTTGCACGCTGTGCCCTGCTCAGGTATTAATGTGTGTACACAACCCTTGTTTCCCCATAGTTGTAAAAGCTGGGGTTTGAACAGGATTTGCTCAATGCAGGAATTCAGAGACAAAAGTTACTGTCAGGGTAAAAGGGATGGTGACACACTCAACCAAGAAGGAAAGCCAGGAAGACACTGTTAGGTGGAAAAGCAGCAGATTTATAAAAAAAAACCAACAACTTATAAAAAGATTCTTCTTTCTTTCCTTTCTTCTTTCTTTCTTTCTTTCTCTCTCTCCCCCTTTCTCTTTCTTCCTTTCTTTCTCTTTCTTTTTTCTTTCTTTATTCTTTCTTTCCTTCCTTTCTTTTTTCTTTCTTTCTTTCTCTCTCTCCCCCTCTCTTCTTTCTTTCTCTCTTCATTTCTTTCTTTCTTTTTCTTTTCTCTCTCTCCCTTTCTTTCTTTCTTTCTTTCTTTCTTTCTTTCAGCTGGCATGAACTTGAGTCCTGTTGCCCGGCTAAAGAAAACATGGTCCAAAGTGAAAACAGCCAAATTTGATGTTTTAGAGGTAAGCATTTCACACCTTGCTGCATCCTGTCAACATTTTTTTTTTTTTACTCAAAAGAATTATTTTCATTAAAAAAAAAACAAAAAACAGTGACCAGCCAGAATACAGCAGCACAAGAAGTGGGCTTAACCGTAGTTCATAGTTCGGGAGAAAAACAGGGCAAGCATGAAAATAGTAACAAATTATTTTTTTCCCTCCCAAATCTTAAAATCAATCAAATTTCAATCAAACTCGATTTAAAGAATTTCCTCATTTGTCACCGGGCATTCAAGCAGGTTTGCACTGCAGAAAATACAGCACTCTGCCTTTCTCAATATGTTAAGTGCAGTACATTTTTTTCCTTTTACATATTTTTGTCATTCTGAAGATAGAAACCTTCCATCTTCCATTTTCCACCTGCAACAATATTTCTGCTGATAGTATTTGAAAGGCAAGGGGATGACCACTCCTAATCCACCTTCTACATTATTTTTTCATTTCTTTTCTTCATCTCTCATTGAAGCCTGCCATCTGGTGGGGAATTATATTCAGAATTTAGCAAAAGCAAGCCATCTCAAACAAAAACTGGAAATAAAAAGGATTATGATTACATATACAACCCTGTGAAATCACAGCTGCCAGTTGTTTAGCGGGTGCTGGCCTTCCTAGGCATTCAGTTCTTCTCAAGAAGTTAGGATGTCAGTAGAGTAGAGTAGAGTAGAGTAGAGTAGAGTAGAGTAGACCCAGGCGACACAGTATTGAATAACTGGAGGTTGTATAAATATTTATAGAAGTATATACCGAGAAGGTTAGATAAATAGAAGTATTAATGTAAGAGAAAATTAATCTTATTGTATATAATACAGATAGGGAAATTTGGAGAGAGGAGTTGCTCGGACATTACCCCTGAATTGTATCTGAAGAGGGATGAGAGGGAAGAAAGGAGAGGAGAGAGAAAAGAGTAAAGAAGGGGAGAAGGAAGTAGGAAGGTTGGAGGAGAAGAGGAGAAGTGGGGAGAAAGGGGAGGAGAGTGGTGAAGGAAAGAGAAGAGGAGAGGAAGAAGAAGGAAGTAGGGAAGAGAAGAAAGGGAGAAAGAAGGTAGAGAAGAAGGAGTGTGGATACAGTGAAAGGGGAAATGGGCGAGCAATACCAAAAGTCATGTTTATTTCATTTTATTAAAAGTATCTTATATATGAATGTAAAAAGAATGTATGTTAACATCTGATAAATATCACGGTATATGTATATGTAAATAAAAAAGAATAGAGTAGAGTAGAGTAGAGTAGAATAGAATAGAATAGAATAGAATAGAATAGAATAGAATAGAATAGAATAGAATAGAATAGAATAGAATTTTGCTGAGTTCAGAGAACTGGCTTAATGCACAGTGCTTCCGGAAGTCCAGTCTAGGCCTCAGAGGTCTGGAGGAGACCTCCCAGGCCTAGAATGGCCCACCGGAAGTGCATGGATGCCACTTTCGAAAGACCGTTCTAGGCCTCGGAGGCCCAGGCCTGCATCCAGTAACAGAACTGGTCCCACTACTGTATCTATCTCTATAAATCTTGTTAAAGATAATTCTGCAGGAATCACTTTTAGTTTTAGACTCTGCCAAAGCATCTGACAGTAACATGCTCTCCTTTCAAAAGGACTGTATTTATTTTTGCATTTTATAAGTAACAGGAGGTGTCTCAGTCTCCTAACCCGGAGAAATTGGGTTCCCAGGAAATATGGTCACTTGCACCCTCCTGATTTTTGTAACTTGATTCAAGTAAATGATACAAGGACTTGCACTCAAGCATCTCCTAACAAGCCATTACTTGTCCCATCTCTTTTTCAAAAAGCAGCTGGACTTTGCTTTTTTCCTTCTCATCCAAGAAGCTTCTTCATTTCTGACTGGAAGATGGAAGGACTTATATTCCTTGCAGGTCATCTCGTCATTAGCACACTTTCGGAGGGTTGTTGAGACCACACTAGAGGGATCAAAGAGGCCATCTATGTCAAAATTAAACAGCCTTCTCTCAACAGAAGGGGGAAGATACAACACAACTTATCTCCTGTTTACAACACAATTGTCATGGTTCTGACGGATGAAACTCTTCAAAGAACTTTGAGGCATTGTTTACCTTAAAGAATCTTCAATTCGAGAAGCATAGCATCGGCACGTACATAGCCAAAGCCAAAATCTGACTTCCCCTTCCCTGAGCACATAGTATCAAAGCCCAATTCCCTCCTCTAATTTATAGTCCTAAATCACATTCTCCAATTAGTTTGAAATGCAGACTTTCCCTCCGGTTCTCCAACCCGCCAATTCTTATCATCTCTTATTTCAAAAACCTTGGTTCTCACACTAGTTACAGTATTGCTATGTCTAACTAAACTCCCATGCACATTCCTCCTCTTCCCCCTTCCAGTATCATCTAATTCTAATTCTAATTCTAAGAGTAAAACATAAGAAGGAAACTGGATGCATCTCCATATGTTGTCAAAGCAAAACATCCGATGTTAGCAGCGTTGACTACAATCCTTTCAGCAGTTCCAAGAAGGTTCCACACCCATTTGCATTAATCGGGTGACCCCGAGGACACAGATAAACCTCCAAGTGGCCTCAATGACTCTCATAGAGAGGGATAATGACCAGATGACTGCAAGGAATATAAATCCTTCCATCCTCCACCATTGAGGCAGAACTGAAGAAGCATCTTGGATGAGAAGCAAAATGTCTTCATGGAAAACCAAAGTCCAGTTGCCTTTTTGAACAAAAAAGCACCTCTGGGTCAACCCTGACCCGGATGACGGAGCATCTCCACAGACACTAAGCCATTGCTTCTTATCGTTCTTTGGAAACAGCATCACATGGATCCATCAAGCAACTTTTGTAATTATCGGACGGCTCTTCAGGGGGCAGCCCAGAGATCTCAGACAGCACACAGCAGCCGGGAGAAAATTGTCATCCCTGTTTTCAATCTTTTCATTAAAGATATCTACTTCCTGCATAAGATACACACCAATCACTTGCCGAACGGACAAATCAACTTCAAGGTAAGCAATGTTTTATGATGTACAATAGATGCACACAGTGTGCAAGAAATGAGATGAACGTTGCAACTTTTTACAAATGTCCTGGTTAAAGGGGAGGGGGAAATACTGTGCTACCTAAAAAATAATGGCCAATTCACTGCTTTTATACTTGTTTTGTTTTCATTACTATTCTCAGGGATACATTTGCTTGAGTTAAGCCTCAAGGCTACGCGTGGAAATGACGGCATTTAGAAACTATAATTCTAGGCATGCATATCAACATTTAAAATTCAAGTCTTTGTTCTACCTAGCTACTCTGCATGGAACATACATTTCAGATTTATTTATGCAGAAAAAGAACTAGTTGTAGGATGGCAGGAATAGCCAACCCTCCAGAAGACAGGCTTAAGATAGAGGAGGATCTTCACAGACTTGTACACTGGGCACTCTCTAACACAGTGTTTCTCAACCTTGACCATTTTAAGGCATGTGGACTTCGACTCCCAGAATTCCACAGCCAGCGTTGCTGGCTGTGGAATTCTGAGAGTTGAAGTCCACATGCCTTAAAATGGTCAAGGTTGAGAAACACTGCGTCTAACAAAAGGAAATTCAGTGGTGAAAAAAGTGAGGTTCTACATTTAGGCAAGAAAAACCAAATGCAGAGGTGCAGTATAGGTGGTACCTTGCTCAATAGTAGTAACTGTGAGAGGGATCTCGGAGTCTTAGTGGACAATCATTTAAATAGGAACCAGCCGTGTGCTGCAGCTGCCAAAAAGGCAACACAGTGCTAGGCTGCATTTAACAGAGGGAGAGAATCAAGATCACGTGATGTGTTAATACCACTTTACAACGCCTTGGTAAGGCCACATACTGCATCCAGTTTTGGTCACCACGATGGAATACTGGAATACTGCATCCAGTTTTGGTCACCACGATGTAAACAAGATGTTGACACTCTAGAAAGAGTGCAGAGAAGAGCAACAGAGATGATCAGGGGACTTTCTACGGTAGAGGACCTCCAGAAGAGGCTGGGCAAGCAGCCATCTCTTAGGGATGCTTTAACGTTGAGTGATTCTTTGGATTCCGTGGTACTGCAATTACTTATCTCCATCCATTTTCTCCTGCAGAAATTCTGGGAAATTTCAAGGCAAATCCATGACTTTGTCACGTGGAAACAGGTGGAATGTCCTTTTGAGAAGGACAGGAAGATTCAGAGCTATCTACTCACGGCACCTATTTACAGTGAAGAAGGTGAGACTTTGGGGCAGGGGAGATGGGGGTTATTCTTAAAAAAAGAAAAAAGAAAAAAAGAAATATAGTTTCCCACAACTGTTAGAAGAATGTGTACAATGAGTCTGTTGACCATAATGTCATTGTAGAGAAGTAGGATTGGGGTCAATGAGGAACCAAACTAACCACATTTGATAGAATGATGTGTGTCTGTCTGTGTCCTATGTCTCTGTCTGTCTGTCTGTCTGTCTATCTCCCTTAATCTCTCTCTATCATCTCTCTCTCTCTTTATCCCTCTCTCTATCATCTCTCTTTCCATATTTCTGTCTGTGTCTGTCTGTCTGTCTGTCTATCTATCTATCTATCTATCTATCTATCTATCTATCTATCTATCTATCTATCTATCTGTCTGTCTGTCTGTCTATTTGTCTATCTGTCTATCATCTATCTATCTATCTATCTATCTAGATCATCTGTCTATTTGTCTCTGTCTGTCTATCATCTATCTATCTATCTATCTATCTATCTATCTATCTATTTCTATCATCTATCTATCTGTCTATCTATCTCATCTATCTCATCTGTCTGTCTCATGTCTATCTGTCTGTCTGTGTATCTATCTATCTATCTATCTATCTATCTATCTATCTATCTATCTATCTCATTATCTCTTCTCTCTCTCTCATCTCTCTCTCTATCCCTTTCTCTATCATCCCTCTCTAACTTTCTGTGTCTGTCTGTCTATCATCTATCTATCTAGCCACAAACGACACATTTTTGACACTATTATCATCACAAACTGATCAGTAGTCCTGACCCCTGTTCTTTCTTTCTCCTCCTCCAGCTTTGTTTATTGCCTCGTTTGAAAGTGAAGGTCCAGAAAATCACATGGAGAAAGACAGCTGGAAGACTCTCAGGTAACCATGACTATGGGATAAAAATGGTTAAGTGGGAAGCCAAGATGTGGCTGGAACAAAGCCAAAAAAGGTTACTTAGCCATTATGCAGAGTAAAGATTCTCTGGAAAACAAAAACCAAATTGCATGAGTATTGTCCTGTTTGCCCAAAAAGAGAGGGGGGAACATTCAAAGAAAGACTTGCCTCCTAGTTTTTCTAGCCGCCAAGCCACCAACCGTCCTCGGCTAACACAAAGCTGCAACCTTCCTCACAACTTTCTAAGTATGGAGCAAAGAAGTAAAGTATGCTTCTTCATTGAGAAGGGACAGAAGACTACTTAAATCAGGAGGTCCTCAGGAATATGGACAGAGGTTGAGATGGTGGCCACCAAGATGGGGCCAAAGCCCTGCCCCCTTTTTTTTACACGGGTCAAAATCATCTTTCAGTCCAAAGTTGGTAGTCGCTACCTGACTTTTCATCCCCCTTCAGACACCAGTTTTAATCTTTTCCCACGTGAAAAACTCCTTGCACAGCAGACCAAAGGCCGAGTTAAGCTTTTTCTCATTTTAAGGTTTCCGGGGAGTATTTATTTATTTATTTGATGGATTTCTGCAGCCGCCCACCTCAGCAAACAACTGTGGGCAGCTCGTGATTCAAAACAGATGTAATACAATTACATTTTGAAAAACGTTTTTAAAACAGCCAGAGCAATAAAAAAAACAGTAAAAAACATTAAGACAGTAAAAAAAAGTATTTAAATGTCTAATTCGGAGTACTTACAAAGTGTTCATGTTGGTGCATGTGGATTTTAACTTGGGACAGCAAAGAAACATTCTTTTCATTTTACCATCTCAGGATTTAGTACAGGACCCCCATCTTCATCTTTTCTCAACCTGGGACCAATCCAATGGAAGAAGTTCTGAATTATCCAGGGATTAGAGGTCTGCTTTGTACTAACTGGATTTAATTCTGTTTAAAGCATAAACAGACCCTGTGGATTTGGCCTGCTTTTAGGGCATTTTTCGCAGAAAGGGAACAACGACAACAGGGTCTGCGCAGACATAAGTTTTGCCTGTAGACCATTTGCAGCATGTGTTTTGAGGGCTGGCTGGCAAATCATCTTCAGAAATCAGAATGCACGGACAATTTCAGTGTTCCTCGAACAAGGAACAAGGGAAGCACGAATTTCATGGTTAAGAGACTGGGGACTAAAACACACAAAGAACAGTTGCAAGGATTGGGTATATCCAGTCTAACAAAGAGAAGGACGAGGGGCGACATGATAGCAGTCTTCCAGTATCTCAGGGGTTGCCACAAAGAAGAGAGAGTCAAGCTATTTTCCAAAGCACCTGAAGGCAGGACAAGAAGCAACGGATGGAAACTAATCAAGGAGAGAAGCAACCTGGAATTAAGGAGAAACTTCCTAACAGTGAGGACAATTAACCAGTGGAACAGCTTCAGAAGTTGTGGTTGCTTCATCACTGGAGGCCTTTAAGAAGAGCCTGGACATGTCTGAAATGGTCTAGGGTCTCCCTTCCAGCTCTGTTCTGACACTGGAGAAATGTACACCCAAGTGAATGGGTCTGAAAACCCAAGAGAGCCCGTATGACAATTCAGGTCGTTATGCAACACACATATACAAGCAAGTCTAGTGTTTGCTGTTCTCTACTCCACTTTTTCCCACTTCTGCTACACCTCCTCCTCCTGCTCCTCCAACTCCTCCTTCTTGTGCACTAGGCAGCTTCATGCTGCTTTACTGCCACGGATGACCACGCACACCCTTCCTGCTTTCCCAGCACAACAACACCCAGCTCCTTTCTCTGCCTCAGCCAACAGTTGCTGTGCTGTCTAGGAAACCGAGTAACAGCAGCATAGACACTGACCATTTTGTAGGCATCTTGGTCAACTCACATCATCTGACGCTTTGTCGTTTTAATGTGGGGGAGAAACCAGACTATCTTGATGTGAAATCTCAGCTTCCCTTGACTTCCTACTTAGGATTACTCTGAGACCCTCAAAAATCTGGCTGATGAATTAACAGAATAACAGAGTTGGAAGGAATTTTGGAGGTCTTATACTCCAACCTCTGCTCAAGTAGTAGACCCTACACCATTCTGACAAATGGTTGTTCAATCTCTTCTGGCATTGTCTGGCATTGAACCTTGCTTTGATCATGGGGAGGAGGGCAAGCACTCCTCAGGGCATCCTTACCCCTTCCTCGGTTATTGGTTCAGTAGTCATATTCCTGTTAGGAACACGCTCACTTGTGTCCCACTGCAATGTTTCTCTACCGTGAAATCAAGACCTTGTTCTCTTCTGTTTCTTTTCTTTGCCTTTGTGGTGCTTTGGAAAATAAGCTGACCCCGTCTTCTTTGTGGCAACCCCTCAAATATTGGAAGACTGTCCCCCCTCATCCTTCTTTTCTCTACACTGGCCATACCAAATTCCTGTTCTTTATAGGTTTTTGTCTCCAGGTCTTTAATCATCTCAGTTGCTCTTCTCTGCACTTTTTCTAAAGTCTCAACTTTTTTTTTGTTTTGTAATGTGGTGACCAAAACTGGATGCAGTATTCCTTGTGTGGTCTTACTAAGGATTTATAAAGTGATACTAATCCTTCCACATGATTTTTGATTCTATGCCTCTGTTTATCCAACCCAGGATTGTATTAGCCTTTTGGGCTGCTGCCTCATAAAAGAACTTACAATAGTGACCTTTTAAATCCTTTTCTTTTTAGGACAACACTCCTCAACCGAGCCTGAGAATTGGGACTTTGGATTTTAAAGCACACTCTACAAATACTGTTAAAACAAACAAACAAAAAAACCAACAACTCCTGAATGACTTGGTTTGTGAAAAGAAGGCCTCGCTGGCTGGGGTCTGTTTTGTATATATATATATATATACATATATATGATACCTTTTATGAATGACTGAAAACAAAATGTGCTCGAACATATTTCAAGTCAACTTTAAGGCACTTAATGAAGGTTTTTGGTTTGTTTGTTTTTTTTAAAATCAAGGGCAGGGCCCTGGTCTCAAGAGTTGAAATGGACTGTGGGGAAAGTAGAATCCGTGATGACGTCTTCTCCAAGGGCCATCGCGAAACTTTATTTTCATGCGTGAAAATTTCTACCCAACACTGTACGTGTACAATCTCTGAGGGAGTCGGTACACTCACTTCTAAAAGTTCCCCTCGATTGTGTGTGTGTGCCTGGCGCTTCCTGGTGAAGAGCATCATGGTCTTGCGTGTGCCTGGCATGTTCGTGGCGTGGAAACCACTGACCCAAAAAGGCAACCGAGTTGATTTCAGGATTAACCCAGGTTGATTTAACTACGAAACTTTAAGCACGGAAGCCTTGGTCAAACTACACACCCATTGAAGTGAACTGATATTCTGATAATTGTGCTTCTTCTTTACTGCCAAGTTTCTAGCTATACTTTTCTCCTCCTCCCCCCACCCCCTGGGTTGAATCTAGTGAAGGAGGTATCAGCCTAGAGGGATTTAAAAGGGTAAATTTGTTTGTCTCAAGGCTGTCCTAGATAATGCAATATATTTCATAGGGTCATTCTTACAGAATCATCCTGGGTTTTGTTTGTGTTCTACTTTCTTTGTTTTTTCACCTCCAGTGTCGTGGCAGATGCCTTTGCCTTTCTACTTAACACTACGGATGTACAAATCCTTTGGGAAATGTACAAGGCTGCTTATCCCCCCTCCCAAAATGGTTACATTGTCCATTCCCGCCTCCATGAGAATCATGGTTGCTTGGGAAGCTATATGCATGCATGCACGGAGTTACATAGATTATCCACCCCCCAATCCCCAGTGAAGTGGGAAGCATTACCTGGAAACATACTCTGCAGGGTATGATTTAAAGAAAATTCAATATGGCGGTCACGGACGAGTGACAGAAGCCATATCTTCACTGCTCCACATGCATAACAAAAGGGCGGAGTTCCAATCGCACCACCATGGACGCTACATTGACTTTTCTCACCATGCCTTGAGGAGTCTTCCCGATGCTGTGGGAAATTTGGGCAAAGAGGCGGCTGTTTTAAAAGGCTTTGTAGTTCCAAAGTAACGTCTTCAAAAGTTCTGCACAACCCTACTTGAAACAGCCAACCAAATCAATTAACTTTATCCAGAATCTAACCCTAAAGACAAAGATGTTAGGTTAGTGGCTTGTTCAAGTAACTGTGTAGAGAAAAAAAAACCAATGTGGAAAAGTGTGGTGCAAGAAGACTGAGCTAAATCTTTCTCCCCAGATACCAGGGTTTTCCGTTGACTTGGGGGTTGCTAAAACAAGGCAACTTAAAGTAAGTGCACAAAAGGAATGTTCCTCATCACCTGCTCCTCTTGCAGGGGCTGCAGCCCCAAGGAAGCCTCTTTGAAGGATCAAAGAACCTTCATAAACATGTGGCTAGGCCATGTGGAAGTGAAGGAAACTGCAAATTCCTTTGAAAAAGATAAAGATCCAATTCTGAGGAAGCTCTGCTGGCAGGGCAAAAGTAGGGAGAAAAGATTTTTTAATCTCTCCTTTCTCAAAATACAGAATTTTTTTCCTGCCTGCAAGCCCTTGGTGGCATCTACACCACCTTAGAGAAATATTTGGCTGACCTTGGATGGGAGTAGAAAATCCTAGAAGCTAGACTGAGAGGTTTAAAAATGCCGCAGCCCACGTTATTAATCATATCTATATTTTTTTTCAAAGAAGTTTCTTGGATATGTCCATGGGTTGAGGTTGACTTGGAGAGAGTCCAAGGAGAGTCTCAGCAGACCCCGTTGCCCTGCTCTCAGCCTGCCTCTCTTCTCTCTTTGGCTTTTAGACCTGGACTGCAAATCTGCAAAGGATCCTCAGGGGGGTGGCCTCGGGTTACAGCAAACCCTTTGCTGCCATCTTGTGGCTGACTCCATTTTTGCAGCTCAGATGTGACTGCCCCATATTTGATCAACCAACCTTAGAAGCTGGTGGTGCAGGGAAGGAGAGTGATGTGCCTGTAAAGCTTTCATCCCTACTTTAGAAAGGAAATCAAAACTAACACACACACACACAAACACACCTTATAACTCCAGAAATGCTCTCCAAAGGACCAAAGATTGCAGCTTGAATGCGCTTGTTGTAAGAATGCAAGCCAACTTTCATTTTCATGGGGAGCCTTCAAATGCATCATCCCCAGCCTGATTTATCCCAGATTAAGCTTCCTTGTTGCATTTACCCATTGTGTTGCAGTATAAAGGGACTTTTTATCAATTGGAAGAGAGTATTGGTGCCCCCCGTCACAACAACACAACACACAAGGATTCTGTCCTTCCTTTCTCTGGCCTTAATCGTTCTAGCAGCCTAGCTGCCCCCTCTTACATCAAGAAATTAGTGCCTTAACAAGGTACTGAAAACCTTTAGCGTACCTTCTTTTACAATTCCGCGTAAGAAACAAGCAAATTAAAAACTAGGGATGTCTCAAAAAAACCAGCTATCGCTTTGTAAATAACCTGGAGGATACAGATCAGACAGAATAAGAGTCTAGCTTTCTCTGGATTTTTAATGGTGCAGCAGAACTTATTTTTCTTACAAAAGACAATAGGAGAATTATTCATTTTTTTTCTTTGTTTGTTTGTTTGTTTCCTCCTTAAGACAGTTTTACCAATTTTAAGAACTTTTTTTTCATTTGCGTCTGAATGTGATCGTTGGGGATATAAAATTTGAAGGAATCAGAGTCTTGAGCAACCGGTGGTAGGGTATTGACTATTATAACCCGTAAATACAAAAATTAGCTTGCTAGATTTCCTTAAATCCAGTGGTGGGATTCAGCTGGTTTGCACCAGTTCGGCAGAACCAGTAGCTAATTTTTTTGTTGCCCAGGACTTCCGGAAGCGGCATCCACACAGAGAACCGGTTGTTCTCCTTTTTGAATCCCACCCCTGCTGAAATCCACCGTACAAGCTCAGAAGAGATGCTGAATGTAAAGAAAGACCATCTTTCTGGTCTGGCGAAAAACATAAAATGACAGCATCTTCTCTTCGTCTTGGCTACTAGCTAATGGATATACAGATAACTCTATCTGTATAACCCAATAGAGTAACTCTATATTAAGAGTTAAAGCCATCACGGAGCTTGGTAGATTGGGACAACTTTAAGAAGGAAAGAAAAACCGTGCTGCCTCCTTGCTAGAGTCTCAAGAGGAGGTAAATTGCTCATTGAATATATTTATTTTTTTAAAAAAAAAAATCTCCCAATCGATTGAATTCATAATTATTCTGGCTGTATTGTTCACTAGAATTGACCGTCTTCACTCTTGCTGAATCCTTGGATCCTGTTACGGAATTGAGACCGTGTATTTTTTAAAAAAGTTATCTGGGACATCTGCCATGTTCTATTTCCATTAGAACCAAGTTTTAAATGTGTATATATCTATATATATATTTCGCTGCCTCCTGTTTATTTATTCTGTTCTCAATGTGTTTTCTTCTGATCATCATAAATCTAACTTCTTGCTTTCCGAGTTTTAAAATTGCATTAGTTTCGGTGGGGAAAAAATAAATAAATAGAGGTGAACATTCAAGCCGGTGCAAATAAAGGCTTGGAAGGCCAAAATGGGTTGAGACAGATGGTCCTTGATTTACAATTCATTTAGTGACCGTTTGAATTTACAACTGCACTGAAAAAAGCAACTTAGGACTCTTTTTCACACTTCTTCACACAGCATCCCTGTGGTCACATGATCAAAATTCAGACACCCGGTTACTGATTCACATTTATGACCGTCGCGGTGTCCCGGGTTCATGTGATCCCTTCTGACAAGCAAGATTGTAAGCCAAGGACCAACTGCATTGTAGCTATTATAACTTTTTAAGGCAGCCTTGTCCTTTCCTAGGAGAAAATGCAACTGTGTTAAAAAAAAGTTTGCAGATATATGCTCTGTTCTCACCTTTGGCTTCCAAATCCAATTGGTTAAATGGGTCTGTTATCCATACAGGCAAGCTAATTTACTTGATTTTGCTCAGCTAAACCATGGTTGGCTACTCTGTGGTTCAGCTGTGGTCAGAAAAAAAAAAGCCACTGCATCAAAGTAAAAGGCTTTAAAAAAATTGGATAAAAGCTGAAAAACAGTTTGGCCAAGTCAGAGAAAGAGAGATAAAACAGTCCCCACGTACTACAGTGGGGAAAAAAAAATGTGGGAAAAAAATCATGAAGCTAGCCAGTTCTGTTTAAAATATATATTCATTCTAAAACGTATGTCTAAATCATGGGAATTCCATTAGCTCATTGTTACTCCCCAACTTTCTAATTTAAATTAGGAGAAATCTTTTTTAATTTATTCAGTAATGGTTTACCATTTTACATTTATGAGTTCCAAATGGAGGGCCGTTAAAATACTATGAAATGTGTGCATATGTACATGTTATATGCACAATAAATAAATCTTATTTCATTCTTTTGATCAATATATCAGAAAATCTATCCAGCTGACTCAAAATACATTTTGCCAAAAGCATTTCACTACTTACATTCAAACTGTTCAGGATACAAGGAGAAAGCAATGAAAGAAACAATGAAATTGATTTACACCAAACAAAATAAAAATACTATGAATTTATAGAACAAGATCCCCATAAAGGCAGGCTAGAATTAATGGCTTGTTTTATTGGTTGAGCTGCTATTTTTCCCTATCCTGAAGTATTGATTTTCGATCCCAGTGGGGAGAAATATATATATATATATATATTTGTACTGTATTATTTCAATGAGTTTTGTTTTGTTTTTTCTTTTTTGCACTTTGAGAGGTGTCAAATCCTATGAAAAGGATTGTACATTTGGCTTTGTTGATGTATTTGACATTTACAACAGGATGCTTCAAATTTCATATGTGAGAAACACAATTCTGGATTACATGATGTGTAGGCATATTTAAGATGAAAAATAATAAAAGCTTGGATATGAATGGGCACTCCAGTGGTTATCTGAACTGGTTCTAGTATATACTTGAAAAAGCGTGATTCGCAGCCAAATTCTCAAATTCTGCACATTTTCCCCCCTTAACCTTTGGTTTGAGACATTCCTTCAACATCTGTGTTTTGTTATTGGGAACTGCATTCCTACATATGAAAAGCTGTACCATAAAGCAGGATATTCCGTGTTTGACTTGCTGTGCTTGCATTAATAAAATCAAAATGGCTTCAACCAGGCTTATGTGAATCTGTCGTATGTAATAACCTGGGGTCCTTGAGGAACAGTATGAATAGAATAGAATAGAATAGAATAGAATAGAATAGAATAGAATAGAATAGAATAGAATAGAATAGAATAGAATAGAATATGGGAATGGAATGGAATGGAATATAACAGAACAGAACAGAAGATGGGAATGGAATGGAGTGGAGTAGAATAGAGTAGAGTAGAGTAGAGTAGAGTAGAGTAGAGTAGAATAGAATATGGAATAGAATAGAATAGAATAGAATAGAATAGAATAGAATAGAATAGAATAGAATAGAATAGAATAGAATATGGGAATGGAATGGAATGGAATATAACAGAACAGAAGATGGGAATGGAATGGAATGGAGTAGAATAGAGTAGAGTAGAGTGGAGTAGAGTAGAGTAGAGTAGAATAGAATATGGAATAGAATAGAATAGAATAGAATAGAATAGAATAGAATAGAATAGAATAGAATAGAATAGAATAGAATAGAATAGAATAGAATAGAATAGAAATAGGAATGGAATGGAATGGAATGGAACGGAACGGAATGCAGAATGAAATGCAGAATGGACTAGACTAGACTAGACTAAAACAGAACAGAACAGAACAGAAAGGGAGCGGAGCAGAGCAGAGCAGAACAGAACAGAATAGAATAACAGAGTTGGAAGGGACCTTGTAGGTCATCTAGTCCAACCCTCTGCCCAAGCAGGAGACCCTACACCATTTCTGACAGAGGGAAGTCCAGTCTCTTCTTGAAAACCTCCAGTGATGAAGCTCCCACAATTTCTGAAGGCAACTTCTGTTCCCTTGGTTGATTGTTCTCACTGTCAGAAAATTTCTCCTTATTTCTAGGTTGAATCTCTCCTTGATCAGTTTACATCCGTTATTCCTTGTCTGGCCTTCAGGTGCTTTGGAAAATAGGTTGACCCCCCCCTCCTCTCTGTGGCAGCCCCTCAAATATTGGAACACTGCCATCATGTCTCCCCTGGTCCTTCTCTTCACTGGACTAGCCATGCCCAGTTCCTGCAACCGTTCTTCATACGTTTTAGCTTCCAGTCCCCTAATCGTCTTTGTTGCTCTTCTCTGCACTTTTTCTAGAATTTACAAGGGTTGCAGTGTCCCAGGGTCACCTAATCACCATTTGCATCCTTCCCAGCCAACTTCCGACCAACCAAGTCCATGCAAATTCTAGTCCCAATTGTGACTGTAAAGTCTAAAACTACCCATAATAGATGTACTGTTATTAAGAGGGTACAAGAACACTCCTACTCTTCAGCTTTCTAAAAGCCAACATTTTTTTTTTTTTTTAAATTTCCAATCCAGATGGTAAATACTTGCTGGAACATGGAAGCTCCCTTCACTACTCCCGTTAATGATAATGTCATGGTTATACATAAATTATACCATTTTTCATTCTTATAGCAAATCCTTTACAGTGGACCACGCGTTTTTAAGCGACATTTCAAGAAGCATCAAGGATTATCTCAGTGTGATGCAAAAACCAAGGAGATAACAGATCATTCCAGACCTCTCAAGAAATCAGTCTTAAACTTATTTTATTATTAAACTTCCACGTCCTATGCGGTTAGCAACTCCAAGATTTTTTTTAAAAAAGAAGAAATATCAAGAACGCAAACTCGTTCTCCAACACAATCATTGTTCTCTTCCCAGCCAGATTTAATTCCGTCTTTCCCATAGAGTTAGATATAATTGCAGCCCTAAAATACATTGTTTAGGAAATGAACTGCAGGACAAGAATTAAAATGAAGCAAGGAGGCAACATTTATCTGGCAATGGGTTCTTCAAATCATAAGTATTCACTTACATTTTTGTAGAGCAGTGTGCTCCTCGTGTAGCCCAGTGCCACCGGTTCTTTTATTGTGAAACAACCCGACAACATTTGTCTAAGCTGAAATGCAGGATCTGTAATTAAAAAGGGGGGGGGAGATTAAATTTGGGAGATGACCCAGTGCCAGATTCAGTGTACTTTGGAGTTTTATATATATATATATAGGCAAGTGACAAGACAATGATTAGATAGAACAATTTGGATGGAATCCTAGAGTAGCAGAAAACGCCAGGACCCAAAGCAGAAATTTAAAAAAGAACAGAGGCAAAACTTTCAACTTCTATATTCTGTAATGTGCAATATTATTTCATAGTATTATAGGGAAATATCAACAGCCTCCTGAACACGTATCGCAAGCTGAATCTCTACAATCCCAATATGGAAGTGTCTTATTAGATTTTTATCCTGATTTTATTACTTTAATAATAACCCAAGACAGCATCTTTCCAAACATATTAAAAAGACTTCCAAGCTGGTCCTACCCCTAGATTAGTGTTTCCCAAACTTGACAATTTTAAGGCATGTGGACTTCAACTCCCAGAATTCCACAGCCAGCGTTGCTGCCTGTGGAATTCTGGGAGTTGAAGTCCTCATGCCTTAAAATTGTCAAGTTTGGGAAACACTGCCCTAGATGTTTGTTGAGATCAGCTTCTGTGTATCTGTTTTTCTTCTGAAATGTTGACCCTCTAGAACAGAGGTCCTCAACCTTTTGGACACCAGGGAATGGTTAAGTGGGGAAAGGTTTTTCCATGGACAGGAGGGGGGCTTTGCTTATTTGTGCGACCCAGTTGCTGGCATGCTGCAGCCTGGTTACCGGTCCACGGACCAGGGATTAGGGACCCCTACTCTAGAAAGTTTGGGGAGGGGTGAGAAAGGAGACGGACCCTCCCATTTTTGGCAATCTCCAATTGATCAACCAGTTGACTAGTTTATGCCTGGATCAACGGATTCCAATTTTTCAAGGCCAACATCCGAGGCCAACTGCCTTTCAGAAATTAGGGGATTAAAATGGTGACTGTGAAATGATATAGATCAGCGGTTCTCAACCTATGGGTCGTGATCCCATTTGGGGTCGAACGACCATTTTACGGGGGTCGCCAAACAACGCGATCCGCCATTTTTCCCCCTCAGGGGGCAGCGCCGCGCATGTGCATGCGCGGTGCGTCCGTGTGACGGGGGTCGCCGTCACACAAAGGTTGAGAACCGCTGATATAGACTCACCATTGTACAGAGCTGACTTGACGGAAACCTTGAGGAGTTCAAGAGAAAAAGTAATTTGTATGCAATATTTAAGGCCACGGTGTCTTATGAACAAATGAAACTTTGTGAGAATCCACCAGGGAAAGGCAAAGGGAAGGTTTCAAAAAAAAAATTCAGAAGAAAAGCCTCTCTGGATGGGGTCATCTGATATTCAGCAAAAGGGGACAAGTCTTCCTTTTTGTCTCTATGTCCACACCTGGCAGGCATAGTCTAAAAAAAATCAAACATGGTCCAGCTTTTTAGGTATCTCTTCATGAGTATCTTCTCTCTGTAAGGACTTCCCTAATAAGTGCTAACTGCAAGTTAATAAATAAGACTAGTTCTATGATCTTAATTAGTCCATTAGTGCCCTGCTACCATCTGAAATTGACAAGACCTTACATCCAGAAGACTTCTACTTTCTAAAGCAGTGTTTCTCAACCTTGACAATTTTAAGATATGTGGACTTCAACTCCCAGAATTCCACAGCCAGCAAGGTTGAGAAACACTGTTAAAGGCAGTAGCACCTTCCTGTTGTTTATGTGACATTTAAGTGTTAATGCCACTTTATCATGCCTTCATAAGGCCACACTTGGAATACTCATACATCCAGTTTTGGTTACCATGATGTAAAAAAGATGTTGAGACTCTAGAAATCCACAAGAGAAAAGCCACAAAGATAATTAGGGGACTGGAGGCTAAAACATACGAAGAACGGTTGCAGGAGCTGGGTATGTCTAGTCTAACTAAGAGAAGGACTAGGGGGTGCCATGATAGCAGTCTTCCATATTTGAGGGGCTGCCACAAAGAAGAGGGGGTCAACCTATTCTCCAAAGAACCTCAAGGCAGGACAAGAAGCAATGGATGGAAACTTATGGAGGGATCTAAAATATATAAAGAACGGTTGCTGGAATTGGGTATGTGCAATTTAATGAAAAGAAGGGTTAGGGGTGACATGATAGCAGTGTTCCAGTATCTCAGGGGTTGCCCCAAAGAAGAGGGAGTCAAGCTATTCTCCAAAGCCACATGAAGGCAGGACAAGAAGCAATGGATGGAAACAAACCAAGAAGAGAAGCAGCCTAGAACTAAGGAGAAAAATTCCTGACAGTGAGAACAATTAATCAGTAGAAGGGCTTGCCTTCAGAAGTTGTGGGTGCTTCGTCTCTGGAGGTTTTTAAGAAGAGTTTGGATAATCATTTGTCTGAAATTGTATAGGCCTGCTTGAGCTGTGGGTTGGACTAGAAGACCTCCAAGGTCCCTTCCAATTCTATAATTTTGTTCTATTCCATTCTATTGGGGGAAAAAAATCTTCCCAATGCTGTAAAAAAGTATATTTCATATGCATGTAGGCCTAAGGATGTGGGTTTATTTGTTTGGCAGTTTTTCCAATATAATTTTTTGTTTGCCAATGCCAAAGAAGTCAAACAATGAATTCTCCTTTCCAACCCCTCCCCTCTCCCCAGTTATGTTCTTTTCCAATTGTCATTTGCCTGTTCAAACATCTGCTAACTCTGTCCCTGGGAGGGATAGCAATATTCTCTTTAGAGAAGAATCGGGGCCCAAATCTTAAAACAGGAACAAAACATGGCCAGTTGCCTTAGCTAAGAACCCAGCATCTTTAAGCAGATACCTGAAGCATCTTCAATGCAGAACTAAATTATAACTTGCAGAGGCAGCAACAACAACAAAAATACATTGGAAAACCGCATGCCAACGGAGCCATCTTGATTTGTCACTGTTGACTATATATTTGGGGTCAGTTCGGGCTGCAAGAGTCCAGATGTCCATTAAGTGGCAGCAAAGAGTTCCCCATGTCTTTGTCGCCATCTAGTGGACGTCACAATGTCCCCAGCCAAAATTTAGCCCTTGGAAGCAGGCGCAGGTGTGTAGAAACAAGTGAACAGACCTCAAAAGTCACCTTGTCCAATCCCCTACTCAAAACAGGATCTGCTAAACATAAAGCGCAGTCCTCGATGCACAAGTGCAATACGTACAACTTTCCTTATTGACTTTACTTTTCAGAAGGTTGCAAAGGGGCATCCCATGACCCCGGGATACTACGACCATCATAAATATGAGTCAGTGGCCAAGCACTTGAATTTTGATCATGGGATGCTGCAACGGTCATAAGTGTGAAAAACAGTCATAAGTCACTTTATTCAATGCTATTGTAAACCTGCCAACAAAAGTGCGTATAGTCAAGGCCATGGTTTTCCCACTTGCAATGTATGGCGGTAAAAGTTGGACCATAAGAAAGGCTGAGCGCCAAAGAATGGAGGCCTTTGAACTATGGTGCTGGAGAAGACTCCTGTGAGTCCCCTGGACTGCAAGGCGATCCAACCAGTCAGTCCTAGAGGAGATCAATCCCAACTGCTCTTTAGAAGGAAGGCCAGATCCTGAAGTTGCAACTCAAGTACTTTGGCTACCTAATGAGAAGGAAGGACTCACTGGAGAAGAGCCTAATGCTGGGAAAGACTGAGGGCAATAGAAGAAGGGGACGACAGAGAATGAGGTGGCTGGAGGGAGTCACTGAAGCAGTAGGCGTGAGCTTCAATGGACTCCAGAAGACGGTAGAGGACAGGAAGGCCTGGAGGAACATTGTCCGTGGGGTCGCAATGGGTCGGACACAACTTTGCAGCTAACAACAACAACATTGTAAACTTGAAGGTCACTAAATGAACGATTGCAAATCAAGGACTATCTAAGTGTGAAATTCCCTTTTGTTTTATACTTGTTCTACTTCTAGATCAGGGGTGTCCAACTGCCGGCCCAAGGGCCGGATGCGTCACGACAAAACTGCACCCACCCCATTGCCGGCAACGGGGGAAAATCTCCGATACATTGTGCGATGTCATGTGATGTTGTGAGTTTGACATGTCTATTCTAGATTTTTTTTTTAAAGTTACAAGTCTCTTAAATTAACTTTTACCATCGATTCCGAGACACACCGGCCTGGTTTTGCATCAAAACATTTCTTTTCGTAAGAAATATTAAACTTTGTATAAAACGTGCCACAGAGAAATTGGATGTATTATGTTGAAATTGACACAACCCCACATAAAATGCAAGACAAATATGCCACCTAGTGGAGAGTGGGAAAAACACATTATTGAAGGGGTGTGTGTGTGTGTGTGTGTGTGTGTGTGTGTGTGTGCAAAAAAGCTGCAGCTGTTAATCCCAGATTCTACTGAATGAAATCCATGAACAGGGTTTCTAAACCGTTATACATTTATTTTATTTTTTTAAAAAAAATACTTTTAAAATTAAGATATATCAAATTATTTCTCAGGAACAGGATTTACCGATTAAAATTACAAGTCAATAAAATTACAAATAATTTGTAACTGTTTATTATTAAACCATGAATAAGAATTTTTTAAAAAACTGTTTTATTTGTAATTTATTTTTCTTTGTCTTTTCTTTTCTTTTTTTACAAATTATCACAACTGTACTTATCAAAAGGATAAATAAAATTACAAATACGCCTTGCTAGGAAAGCTTTCAAAGACATTCAAAAAATCCTGCCTCCCTAGATTTAGGTGTGCAAATTTGTCTCCAAAGGTTGCCAGACCATTATGGGAAAAGTCCAACCTTCTCTTTTCAAAATACACAAACACACATACACACACCCCCTCCTAAAGATAGAGGATTTTCCAGTTTGCAAACAGGAGAGCTACATATAAAATAAAAATGTTTCAGAACAACTGCTCTGGGCTTCGCTCTTATTAGTATTCATTAAAGCAGCAACTTTGTTTTCTATTTGGCTTCCTTGCAAGGCAGAAAAATGACGTGGCTACTTTAAGCATCTCATTAAAACTTTTAACTATTGGAGTCTTCTTTGCACAGGAGCCTGGGTGTGTGTGTGTGTGTGTGGAGGCCGTATGGATAGTCCTTGACATACAACCATTTGTTTAGGGACTGTTTGAAGTTACAATGGCACTGAAAAAAAAGTGACTTTTCCATTCCCCATTTTTCAGAGACAGGAACAAGCTTACCTTGTGAGTAAAGCTGGAAAAAAAAACCCAACTCCTACAGATGAAGGTTCTGCTACAAATTGGAGCAGCTGGTTTTTGAGCTTCTCTGTCCAGTAGGACAACTTCTGGTGGTAGTCCCAATGGAGCTTTGGCTTCTCCTTCCCCACGAAAATCAAGTATGTTCTTTTTTAGGAAGAGAGTTCAGGAAACAGGAGGAGCTCATCTGTAGCAATGGCTTCCTAGTTGAATATAAATCCTTCCCTTCCCCACCCTCCAGTCAGAGCTGGAGAAGCTTCTTAGATGAGAAGCGAAGGGTCTTCAAAGGAAAAACAAGAAAGTCCAGTTGCATCCTGAAAAAAAAATCACCTTTGGGACAACCATGACTGAGAATCTCCATAGATGCTTTCTAGTTGAGATAATGACTTCCTGTAAGACATCCCACGTCCCTTCTAGCCCTGTGATGCTAGCATTCTATGGTCTCCAGCTGTGGCAACATTAACTGCAGGTGCACCACACTGTAGCTTGCTGGGGAAGCAGGTGGCTGTATGACTCTTAGTGTGGAGACTTTCTAGTCCCTATAACTCCTCCCTTTAAAGGGAGTCATTGTCTTCCTTTGACTATCACCAAAGCCCCTGAAGGCAGGACAAGAAGCAACGGATGGAAACTACTCCAAGAGAGAAGCAACCTAGAACTAAGGAGAAACTTCCTGACAGTTAGAACAATTAACCAATGATCAACCTGCCTCCAGAAGCGGTGAATGCTCCAACACTGGAAGTTTTTAAGAAGAGACTGGACAGCCATTTGTCTGAAATGCTGTAGGGTTTCCTGCCTGAGCAGGGGGTTGGACTAGATGACCTCCAAGGTCCCTTCCAAATCTGATTCTATTCTATTCTATTCTATTCTATTCTATTCTATTCTACTCTACTCCATATTTTATATTTATTCTAGTTTATTCTATTCTATTCTACATTCTATTCTATTCTATATTCTATTCTATTCTATTCTATATTCTATTCTATTTTATTCTATATTCTATATTCTATTCTATATTTTATATTTATTCTATTCTATTCTATATTCTATTCTATTCTATATTCTATTTTATTTTATTCTATATTCTATTCTATTTTGTTCTGTATTTATATCTATTCTATTCATTTCTATTCTATTCATTTCTATTCATTTCTATTCCATTCCATTCCATTATCTCTCTAGTTTATCTTAGAATGTCAAAAAACCTTACCTTGCACGCCAGTCTTCCACTGACGATGTTATCCATTCAGTCATGTCCATCTCTTGACAATTTTATGGGCCAGGCATCTCCTCAGCTTCCAAACTTGAACTCCTTGAGTTGTTCTATCCTTCATTAGTACAGGTAGCCCTTGACTTACACTAAGTGACCCTTTGAAGTCGCAACTACCCTGAAAAAGTGACTTTTCACCATTGTTCACACTTAATGACCGTTGCAGCGTCTCTTGTGCTCCCAGGATCAAAATTTAGACCCTTGGCAACGGGCGTGTATTTATGACGGTTGCAGCATCCCGGGGTTGTGTGATTCCCCTTTTGTGACCTTCTCACAAACAAAGTCAACGGGGAAAGCCAGAGTCACTTAAACAACCAGGTTGCTAACTTAACAACTGCAGGGATGTACCTAACAACTGTGGCAAGGGAAGGTTGTGAAATGGGGCAAAGTTAACTTAGCAACTGGCTCGATTAGCAATGGAAATTCTGGTTTACTTGTGGTCGTGGGTCAAGGGCTACCTGTATTCTAATAACATGCTATTTTTTTGTGATAGCAAGACAAACTGTCCCTTATAGTAGTGGCCAAAATTGTGGAAACCTTTTGGGAAAAGTGTATTTTTGAGGCTGGATGGCTAATAATAACACCACTTTTTTTGGGGGGGGAGTAGTACCATCAAATTATATATCAATGGAAAGATAATTTAACCAAGAATGCAATGCCACAAAGTTTGTTCAATTATCTGTACAGTATTCTATGAAAAGGTATAGCCAAATAACCAGAAAAAGGAAACACAACTTGCTTAGGTTGAGCTCAGGTAGCTTTCCTTCACCTGATGGTAGCCAATGAGCGTGAGTGTTTAGAGAGCCAATCGGGTGTCATCTTGTTTTGGCAATGAGCCAATCAGATCACAGTAGAATCCAATTATTGACATCTTATATTGAAGCTGAGAGGGGGACATTGGTCAGTGTGTTATGTGATTGCTATCAAGTTGGTTGGTTTTTTTTCCGTGTTCTTTCATTGAGTGAGCTTGCAAAACGCAATAAAATTAAAGTCATGGTGCAAAGAGTTGACTGGTTGTCCCAAAAGCGATGTAAAATAGTATTATGAAGTGAACAAGGCTGCAGTTATAAAGAAATTAGAAGAAAAATGGGTGGAAACGTAACCAAAGGTGGCATTTCTACTGTATGTTTTCCCCAAAAGGTTTCCACAATTTTGGCCACGACTGTATAAGTGTCTCTTTGGGTTCATTGTCTCAAGGCAAAAGGCTGTCTCAAAACATCCCTTTACCAAACTGACAGCTTATAATCAGCCAATTTCTTTAAAAAAAGGCTCACAGCCCATTCTCACAAACTGGCTGTCATGATGTCAACGCTGCTAATATTCAATATTCTTGCTTGGACACTGGCCTCACAAGCGCCAAGAATTTGGCCCTACTTTGATGTGGCTGTTGGTCTTTCCCTAATTCTCTTCTCCCAGGCTGAACTCCAAGCAAGAAACCAGTCGGATAATAAAAGAGAGGAATATTCCATTTATTTATAAAGACAAGACAAACAGCAAGTCCATTACATTCTCTCCGAGTCAGATAAGTGATATTTGTTCTCCCACCACGTTATATAAAAGCAAACTACATGTTAAAAAAAAAGGAATGGGTCCAAATAGTATACGGTTATACTTAGACAGAGGAAAAACTCAAAATCTGTTTTCTTTGCGTTATCCAGGAGGGTTCTGGTGTCTCTTGGACATATCCTGTTTGAAATGGATCAATTTTCAAAAAGAAAAGGGGGGAAAAAAAAACCAAAAGAGCATGATTCCACTTTTCTGCCACTAGTGTTCATTCCAATTCAGCCTGAATAAGTGGACTTGTGTGCCCAATGCTAAAGAATATGAAAAGGAGAAAAGTTAGCAAGGTGGCTTATGTCTAAAATACTTTCTGATGCTCTCCGCCTCGGTCGAGTGACAAAAAAAAAAAAAAAAACACCGCTACTTTCATCTGAATGGGATCAGGATTTGAACTAATTTCATCTCTCGCTCCTTCTAGGTCCCCAAGCAGGCAGAAGAAAAGAAAGAAAAAAAAATGGCCGGTAGCTAGGATAAAGCAAAACAGCGTATAAGCTCAACTTGTGTACAATCTGCTAAAAGTTACGGCACGGCGACTGTATCGTAAACTCTTCCACGGTCTTTTTTTTTTTAATTTCTTTTTTTAGACACTTGAACATCTGGATTTGTTGGAAAGTTGATAAAAGGCAAACTCAGCGGTTCTAGCTGCACGATGTATAGGGCACAATCTCACCCCATTTTTTTTATTTTTATTTTTTGCCTCTTCCCATTGAATGGATACATACCGTGTCTGTTCTAAAAAAAAACCAAAAGAACAAAAAAAAAAAAAACCCAGAAAGAAACACCCGGGAAAATGGAGAGGTGTGTGGATCCCATACCTTCGCCAAGAAGGCAGGTTGATAGAACCAAAGCTATGAAAAAAAAAATGGACAATGGAGCAGATGCTGCCTTCTCCCCCCCCCCCCGCCCACCCCACACGCACCGTCCGACTGGTAGAAGCCAAGGGAAAGACACCCTTTTGTGTGAGTGTGCCGACTCCGGTAAGGTCCGTGGTGACGCCTGGCCACAGAAAGAGATCTTTCAACTGAAAGAGAGAGAGAGAGAGGGGGAGAGAGAGAGAGAGAAGAAGAAGGAGGAGGAGGAGGAGGAGGAGGAAGAGGAGGAGGAGAAGAAGAAGAAGAAGAAGGAGAAGGAGAAGGAGGAGAAGGAGAAGAAGAAGAAGAAGAAGAAGAAGAAGAAGAAGAAGAAGAAGAAGAAGAAGAAGAAGAAGAAGGAGAAGGAGAAGGAGAAGGAGAAGGAGAAGGAGAAGGAGAAGGAGAAGAAGAAGAAGAAGAAGAAGAAGAAGAAGAAGAAGAAGAAGAAGAAGAAGGAGAAGAAGGAGAAGAAGGAGAAGAAGGAGAAGTAGTAGTAGTAGTAATAGTAGTAGAAGAAGGAGGAAGGGAGGGAGGGATAGGAAAGAGAGAGATGGAGGTAGGGGAAAGCGAGAGAGAAAGAGAGAGGGAGAAAAGAGAGAGGGAGGGAGAGGGAGAGAGAGAGAGAGGGAGGGAAAGAGAGGGAGAGGAAAGAGGGAGAGAGAGAGAGGGAGGGAGGGAGGAAGGAGAAAGAAAGAGAGAGAGGGAGAGGAAAGAGAGAGAAAGAGAGGAAGAGAGAGAGAGAAAGAGAGGAGAGGCACTGCATGTTTTGTAAGCTGAGTTAATTAAGGCTTCGGAACCAAACCTGGTTCATAGCAGCTAGTCTGAAAGTTGCACCGGAAGGGATCGGTCTAGCCGACAGCTTCGCTGTTCGTCTTGTAGGCCTGCTTGCGTAGGTGGGCTTCAATCTCCTCCCGGAAGACAAGCATGCCAAGGTGGGAGTGAGAAGCCTCGTTCATGGCTTTCGACTGGATGCACATGCGGTATTGCTCCGGAGTCAATTCGTCCGCACAGTGCTTCTCGTGCCAAAGGTGGAAGAGGCCGGGCACGGGGGTCCGGACCACCATCAGGTTGCTGTGCAGGTACTTCCGGTAGAGGTGGACATCTTCTCCGCCCCACCCTTTGACTTCCAGGTCAAAGCCTCCTGGAGAAACCAGAGAGAAGGTCAGAAGAACCTTGGTCAAGGGGAAAGTCCTTGCGCTGAAGAAAGCCACCCAGTCCTGGCCTCCCTCCCCCAGAATTTCTGAAGAATTCTGACTGTTCCCAAGGGAAGGGTGAGGTTCTTGTAACACAGTGGTTCTCAACCATTTTAATGCCGCGACCCCCAACCGGTCGTAAGTAGAGGACTACTCAACCGGTCGTAAGTCGAGGACTACTCAACTGGTGCAGCACCGTTTGCAGAATGGGACTTTTGGCGGGCTCAGCAGGGCAGAGACAGCCTGGAGAATTCCTATTGGCTTTTGAAAGCCAATGGAATTAGACTCTATTCACGAGAGTCTATTCTATTGGCTTTCAAAAGCCAATAGAATAAAAGGGAGCAGCACAGATAAGGAAAAGGGGGAAAAAAATGGCGGACTGCGTTGTTTGGCGACCCCCGTGAAATGGTCGTTCGACCCCAAATGGGGTCCCGACCCACAGGCTGAGAACCGCTGTTGTAACATGTTTCTAAGTGACTAACAATAAATGTTTTGGTTGAAACTATTCAGGTGTGGTTCTGGTTGCTTGCAGCTTCAGCAATACCATAATATGTACGAAGCCACCGTAAAACGTCTAGCAATTATATTTGGTGATTTTTTCCTATATCTTTAGTCACTGATTCTCTCTTTTTTTTATTTAAAAGTTTTATAAATTTATTACAATATAAACCCCCCCACCCCTTCCCCCCTCCCCCACTTCCCAGAGCTGGTTACAGGATAAAAAAAATAAAATAAACAAACATAACCTAACTAACATAAACCAACTATACTATCAAACAAAACCATAACACACTTTAACTCCTTCTCCAAACAAATATTAACAAATTAAATCAAAGATAATAAGGTAATTATAACTATTAATGATTATCTAAAATCGACTCAAAAGCAAGATAATACTTTTCAATCTCATATTTCTTCTGAATGTAATCAATCCATCTTCTCCAAACCATAATATATTTTTCTTGTGATTGATCCTTCAAGTAGGCGGAGATTTTCGCCATTTCTGCTAAATTAGAAACTTTAAGTATCCATTCTTCCAAAGTAGTCCATGAATTTTTCTTCCAATATTGCCCCACCAATAGTCTTGCAGCTGTTATAAGGTTCAGCATAGTCCCTGATTCTTGATAGAGAAGAATATTTGGTCCTTGGTGCTCTCTGAGCTCGGCTGTTTTCTTGAGGACGTTTCATTACCCAACTAGGTAACATCATCAGTGGCAGAAGAGAGAGTGGTTTGTGGAGAGGAGGAGGAGGAGGAGGAGGAGGAGGAGGAGGGCAACGACTGTGGGTTCCTTGATGCTCTCTGAGCTTGCTTCTTTTCTTGCGGATGTGTCATTACCCAAACTAGGTAGCATCATCCACGCTACGTGTTCAAAGATTGAACACCCTCTTGTGAAGGGACGGGATTCAATGGTTATAATTCTACAGATTTAAGATACTATAGAATGTTTTTAATACATTATGTTCTGGTTTACAGATGTGTAAGAAAGGTTATTATTCCTGTTTGTTGAAATAATATGTTAACATTTTGTTTTGTGATCCGTTTACTTGCCATTAATAAATATGTCCAAGAAGGGGACATATATCTGCACGGGGTCATTTTGAAAGAGCAAACATGGATGAACATTCGGACATTTACCAAGCAAACGCCGTGCTTTCCAATTTCACCTATTCTGCTGCAACGCATCGCAATTTATACGGAGGCATGAATCTAAATGGCTCTTTTGCTGAAAATTCTGTTGAGCCACAGGATGGCACCAGTGTACAAAATAGAAAAAACATTTCAGTTACTTGTGCTAGTTTCCCATTCATTCATTCATTCATTCATTTTTATTTATTTTTAATATATATATATATAAGTGAACGTGGATGAATATTTCACAAAAGTCCAAAATCAGAATGTGGCATTCAGGAAATCCTGACAAGACTGAATTAATGTACATTCGATTAATAACTAATTAAAAACTCACCCACCTGCGTTTTAGATCAGGGGTCCTCAACCATGGCAACTTTCAGAGTTGTGGATTTCAACTTCCAGAATTCCTCAGATAGAGAGAGAGAGAGAGAGAGAGAGAGAGAGAGAAATAGATATTAGATAGATATGGATGGATGGAAGCTAGCTGAGGAATTCTGGAAGTTGAAGTCCACAAGTCTGAAAGTTGCCAAGGTTGAGGACCCCTGCTTTAGATTAACCAACAGAAAATCAACCAGGTACAATCAGACAACAATAAATAAAACGGAAAGCATTTGGGCTCCATCTCAACCAAAATGAGAAAAAGAGCCTTTTATACATCTTACCAATGGCTAAGAAATCTGTTCGATACTGACACATCATCCCGAAGCCAAAATCTCTCCAGAAGCCAGAATCCTTTTTGTGGACCTGTGACATAAAGAGATGCAGAGTTCAGCTCCTTTGGGAAAGAGCGAAACAGCAAGATCTGAAATGAACCCAGTTCAGCATGCCTAACGGTGAGGACGGAGACAGTAACAATCAATAGACGGGAGAGGTGTTTAGAAGTGGAGGATGGCCTCGAGGCCCAAAGGTGCTTTTGCAAGAGGCAACTGGATTTTTCTTGGTTTTTCCTTTAAGATGTTTCTCTTCTCAGCCAAGAAGCTTCTTCAATCAAAATGAAAATTTTGGGGTAGACAGAGAGTTGGAGAGTCGTTGGGATGAACCAACTCTTGCCATACACACTGCAGGGGCTTTCTCTCCAGAATGAATTGAGGCTTCATTTATATGTTGCTTTTCATTTTGGGGAGAAATCCCCTGCATGTATGGCAAGAGTTGGTTCATTCCATCTAATATCTATCTATCTATCTATCTATCCATCCATATCTATCTAATCTCTCTGTGTGTGTGTGTCTTTATCTATCTATCCATCCATCCATCCATCCATCCATCCATCCATATCTAATATCTATTTCTATCTATCTATCCATCCATCCACCCATATCTATCTAATATCTATTTCTTTCTATCTCTCTCTCTCTCTATCTATCTATCTGTCTATCCTATCTATCTTATATCTATCTATCTATCTATCTATCTATCTATCTATCTATCTATCTATCTATCTATCTATCTATCTATCTATCCATCTATCCATCCTTATCTTTCTATCTCTCTATTATCTATCTATTTATATATCTCTCTCTTTATCTCTCTCTTTATCTATCTATCTATCTATCTATCTATCTATCTATCTATCTATCTATCTATCTATCTATCTATCCATCTATCCATCATTATCTTTCTCTCTATTATCTATCTATCCATCCATCCATCATTATCTCTTTCTATCTCTCTATTATCTATTATCTATCTGTCTATCTGTCTATCTGTCTCTCTCTCTCTCTCTCTATCTATCTATCTATCCATCCATCCATCATTATCTTTCTATCTCTCTATTGTCTATCCATCCATCCATCATTATCTCTTTCTATCTCTCTATTATCTATTATCTATCTGTCTGTCTGTCTATCTATCTATCATCTATCTAATGTCTATCTGTCTGTCTGTCTGTCTGTCTGTCTATCTATCTATCCATCCATCCATCCATCCATCCATCCATCCATCCATCCATCCACCCATCTACCTATCTATCTTTTTTTATTTATTACATTTTTATGCTGGCCATCTCCCCTATAAGGTGACTTTAATAAATAAGAAACAACAATAAAACTGACTCCAAACACAACTGATTTCCCCCCCAAAAATCCACTGAATCCAAGAAAAGTAAAACAAATGGAAACTTGCTTGATGTTAATCTGATAAGCTGAGAACAAGTTTCAGCAAGGGTTTCTTACTTTTGTGCATATCCTTTGCGGACAGCGAGCCCTTTCGTTCCTGTCCTTTAAATACCTGGGAAAAAAATCAAGGAAGTGTCTGGGAAGGGCATATATCCGTTGGCAACGAGGGAAACTTCATTTTCAAAGGTGTTCCCAGAAATTATACACTGCCTGGGTTGCTACTCTCGAGAGTAAAGTTTTTAAGGCTTCTCTGGAGTCTCTTACCAACTGCTGCTCCACTGGAGGTGGCCCATCTTGACTGGCGTAGACAATGGCAGGATTATACAGGCTGAAAACCACCGGATAAAAAACTTTCTTGCCTGTAAAAAAAAAAAAAAAACGGGAAAGACTTGTTACTCCATGTGAAAGACCAAGGAAAGACATCCACATGTCTCCTGTTGTGTTTTTTTAAAAAAAATAAAAATAACTGTTAAACTATTTCCCAAACACTGCACAGCAGAGTAAATCTGTAGAAAGCGTAAGAGGGACCCTGCAGACGGGATCCTGTGAATGGCTCCTGCTTGTTCTTTAGATTTTGGAGAACATCGTGAGGTCCGAAAGATGTCCTCAAAGAGTTTGTATACGAAGAGGCTTTGATTTCTGAAGGGGTCCAAAAACCTCATGTTGTGACACATGATTTCTATCTGAAAAGTCCTTCTGAAGGCTGAAATGTTGCCCTTGTGACATGGGAGGAAGAGAAGGATTATCGGGAATGGTGCTCATGTCCGTCACAAAGGCCACTGAGCCAGCAATGTCCGAAGGTCCTAGGGCCAGCCAGAGGTCATGGAATGCTCTTTCCTCCCAATCGAAGGGAGTCTCAAAGCTGGGCTGTCAGCTTTCCGACAACCCCAGCATCTTTAACCACTGAGCACCTTGCCCTGCCCTTCAACATGACTTGCATGTAACACAGAGAGTACATTGAGAGTACAATATAAATTATCTATCTATCTATCTATCTATCTATCTATCTATCTATCTATCTATCTATCTATCTATCTATCTATCTATCTATCTATCTATCTATCTATCCTACCTAACCAACCTATCTATCTATCTATCTATCTATCTATCTATCTATCTATCTATCTATCTATCTATCTATCTATCTATCTATCCTACCTAATCTATCTATTTATCTATCTATCTATCCTACCTAACCTGTCTATCTGTCTGTCTGTCTCTGTCTGTCTGTCTATCTATCTATCTATCTATCTATCTATCTATCTATCTATCTATCTATCTATCTATCTATCTATCTATCCTAACCAATCTACTTATCTATCTATCCATCATCTATCTCTCTTTCTGTCTGTCTATCTGTCTCTGTCTCTGTCTCTTTCTCTATCTATCTATCTATCTATCTATCTATCTATCTATCTATCTATCTATCTATCTATCTATCTATCTATCTATCCTACCTAACCAACCTATCTATCTATCTATCTATCTATCTATCTATCTATCTATCTATCTATCTATCTATCTATCTATCTATCTATCTATCTATCTATCTATCTATCCTACCTAATCTATCTATTTATCTATCTATCTATCCTACCTAACCTGTCTATCTATCTGTCTGTCTGTCTGTCTGTCTATCTATCTATCTATCTATCTATCCTAACCAATCTATTTATCTATCTATCCATCATCTATCTCTCTTTCTGTCTGTCTATCT
>CM077922.1:3371956-3446956 GCA_039797435.1 Crotalus adamanteus | reverse complement strand
GGCTGCTTACAACCATGGAGTATGCTCAACGTATGCTCGCAAAGTAGCCATATTCTTTTTTTTTTAATTGAAAAGTTTTACAAAAAATTACAAAATATACCCCAAACCTACCCCCCTCCCCCACTTCCCAGAGCTGAATACAGGGTAATAAATATAATAATCATAATCTAACTAACATTAACCAACTATATAGATAAACAAATATAATGCGCTTTAACTCTCTTTTAACACAAAATAAACAATTTAAGAATAAACTTAATCATATAAACAAATTAAAATCCCAATTTATAAACAACACAATATCATAAAATTTCCACTATACTAAACTAATAATAATAATAATAATAACAACAACAACAACAACAATATTCTAAAATTTATTCATAAAATAAATGGAACTTTTTAGTCCCATATTTATTCTGAATATAATCTATCCATTTTCTCCAAACCGAAACGTATCTTTCTTGTGAATAATCCTTCAAATAAGCAGAAATCTTAGCCATTTCTGCTAAATTCGACACTTTAAGCACCCATTCTTCTATAATAGGCAAACAATCCTTCTTCCAATATTGCCCTACCAACAGCCTTGCTGCTGTTATTAAATTCAACATCAAATTAATTTCCTTAACATCAAAGTCTACTATAATACCCAAGGTAGCCATATTCTATCATGAAAAGGGAGTAGGTTCCACAACCCACTAAGACACTTGGCACCAGAGCTATCTCAAACATTTCACAAAAGTGTGCTTGTTGGACCGAAAGACCCCACCCTCGAAGCACGTGCAGGCAAAAGTGTTCCACCTCATCCAAGGTCACAGAGGACCTGTGGATCCACAGGAAATCTTGCAAACTAAGAGGGTGCTAAAAGTTATGGATTAGTAGCAGATCACCTCTCTGTTATTACCATCCTTATTTTTATGATGTGGGTGAGAAACCTTAACTAGGTTCCAAGGAAGTTGGGCCTTATGACAAAGATGTCGAGCAGGGACCATGTTGTTCACCTCTTCTCCGTCCCCTTCAAGGTGTAACGGGAACCTACCTGGCTCCGTGTTCAGGCGGCAGCTATTCAAGAATTCCGCTGTGAAATAAATATCCACGTCGCAGAAGAACATCAGGACTTCCCCTTTCTCCCAAGCTCGGGCACCTACGTCCAGGCCTTGGCCACGGTTGAATTCCTCATTCAGAGAGACCAGGGTGTAATTATGGAAGTCAGCCTCTCTAACAAGAGAAAGAATCCAAAGTTGGAGACATTCAACTTCTTGGCTCGTGGCCCATCAGCTCAAAACAATACCCTGAAGACCGATTGTTCAGCCTAGTTCGATTCTCACTGGCTCAAGGTTGACTCAGCCTTCCATCCTTCTTTCTGAGGTCAGTAAACTGAGGAGCCAGATTGTTGGGGGGCCAGGGGCTGACTCTGTAAACCGCTTAGAAAGGGCTGTGAAGCTGGAAGGGGCCTTGGAGGTCTTCTAGTCTAGCCCCCTGCTCAAGCAGCAGACCCTACACCATCCCAGTCAAATGGCTGTCCAGTCTCTTCTTGAAAACCTCCAGGGATGGAATGCCCACGGCTCCAGGAAGGAAGCTATTCCATTGGTTATTTGTTCTCACTGTCAGGAAATTTCTCCTTAGTTCTAGGTTGGATGACTCTTTCATGATTTTCCATCCATTACCTCTTGTCCTGCTCTCAAGTGCTTTGGAGAAGAAGTCAGTCACCTCTTCCTCTGTGACCGCCCCCATCATGTACTAGGAGACTGCTCTCATACTGTTGAAGACGGATGACACTTTTGTGAAACTGCATGGCAAGATCAGGAATGATAGAAGGGCTCCTTCGTAGGAGTACAGGAAGGTGGACAATGTAGAAATTGACCTTCTAGACCAGACAGGTTCTGCATTGTCCACCTTCACAAAGTCCTATGAAGAAGGGTCCTTGGTGTTCTCTGAACTTGGTTGTTTTGTTGAAGACATTTCATTACCCAAACTAGGTACCATCATCATGCTAATACTGATGATGTTACCTAGTTGGGTAATGAAACATCTACAAGAAAACAAGAAAGTTCAGAGAGCACCAAGGACCTCACAGTCCTCCTCCTCCTTTCTGGAAACCTCATTCTCCTCTAGAACTGATGATGTTACCTAATTGGGTGATGAAACATGTGCAAGAAAACAAGCAAGATCAGAGAGCACCAAAGACCTCGCAGTCCTCCTCCTCCTCTGTCACTGTCCAGTCTCTTCTTAAAAGCCTCCAGTGATGGACCACCCACCACTTCTAAAGTCATTAGATCAAGCTCAGTTCAAGAGATTTTTTTACCGTTCCCTGCGATTAATGGAAATTATGCTTAGTCTCCTGCAATGTCACGGAATAATTTCTTTCTACAGTTTGCTGCCTTCAGGTCTGGCAGTGGAGGATTCACCTCAACGAGATGCGTTACTCAAAGAAAAAAACCCACCCACCCACCCCTGTGTGCAGAAGGACCCAGTCAAGACTAAAGGCAGAACTGCTCTCTCTCAACAGAGGGTTTTATTCTGGGCTCAGAGACTTCCATCTGCGCTTTACACACGAGGTGACTCAACAGCGAAAAAAGTGCGTCCGTCTTAAAAACTGAGGACTGCGTTGTTTTGTACGGAAAAAAAAAAAGGGAAGGGACCTCTTGCCAAGATCCACACCAGCCCAGCATTTTCAAAATAAAGGAAGGAAGTTAACTTTGCCCCTAAAATGAAAGCAAAACGGATCACAGATCCTTGCTCGGCTTCAGAAGAAGTTCTCTGCTGGCCAGAGACGCAATCCGCTTTCCGTTCTTGGTTTCCTGTCCTGTCGAACGTCTTGAAACTCACCTCGCAACCGATTGTAAGATGCTCTTGACTTCGGAAAGTCCTTCCTGTCCAAAATAGACCACGGTGAGATGAATCCGCTTGTCTTGATTAATGCAAACATCCCTGGGAGCAAAAAAGAAGAGGTTTTTTTTTTAAGCGAGTCGGTGACTTCTTCGGAAAAAGGAAAAAATAGGTCCGAGGATCTCCTCTATCAGCCGTAGAAGATTTCAGAAATCTCCCAACGGATGGATCTAGCTGAAATCTCAGAAAGATCTTAACTCACTAGGGCCATTCAAAAATCATCTGAGAACAGAACAGAATAGATTTCTGCGTAAGTTATCTACTTGCAAATACAGATTGGACATCAAAACGCGAGCAGCAAAAGGCTGCTTGGTGTTTGTTAAGAAGCAGACAGGATTGTTCCGTGGAGGAGTATGGAGTCTTAGTCAAAGATTAATTTTTGGATTTTATGTTGTTATTCTGAAACATCAAGGAGATTGCCAACATGATAAACAGGATTTTTTTTTTTTTAGCAACAGCCTGGTGGTGTATTAATACCAGGATTTTAGCATTTCAATAATGTAACATTTTAGTATTTTTCAAGATTCTTTCTAATTGTTAATTCATGCCATAGGTTAGTATACCACTGTCTCCTGTTGTCTCCTCTCCTCTCCTCCCCCTCCCCTCTCCTCTCCCTTCATCTCATTCTCTCCTCCTCTCCTCTCCTCTCCTCTCTTCAGCTCATCCTCCCCTCCACTCCTCTCCCTTCATCTCATCCTCTCCTCTCCCCTCATTCTCCTCTCCTCTCCCCTCATTCTCCTCTCCTCTCCCCTCATTCTCCTCTCCTCCTCCCCTCCTCTCCTTTCCTCCTCTCCTCTCCCTTCAGCTCATCCTCCCCTCCCCTCATTGTCTTTTCTTTTCTCCAGCTCACCCTCCACTCGTCTCCCTTCATCTCATCCTCTCCCCTGTCTGCTCTCTTCTTCCCCTACCCTCATCTCCTTTCCTCCTCCTCTCCCCTTCAGCTCATCCTCTCCTCCCCTCCTGTCCTATCCATCTCATCCTCTCCTCTCCCCTCATTGTCTCCTCTCCTCCCCTCTCCCCTCTCCTCCTCCTCCCCTCCCATTTCCCCCTCATCTCCTTTCCTCCTCTCCTATCCATCTCATCCTCCCCCCTCATTGTCTCTCCTCCTCCCCTCTTCCTTCCCCTCCCTTCCTCCTCTCCTCTCTCCTCTCCCCTCAACTCCTCCTCTCCTCTCCCCTCATCGTCTCCTCTCCTCCTCCTCCCCTCCCATTTCCCCTCATCGCCTTTCCTCCTCTCCTATCCATCTCATCCTCTCCCCTCATTGTCTCTCCTCCTCCCTTCTTCCTTCCCCTCCCTTCCTCCTCTCCTCTCTCCTCTCCCCTCAACTCCTCCTCTCCTCTCCCCTCATTGTCTCCTCTCCTCCTCCTCCCCTCCCATTTCCCCTCATCACCTTTCCTCCTCTCCTATCCATCTCATCCTCTCCCCTCATTGTCTCTCCTCCTCCCTTCTTCCTTCCCCTCCCTTCCTCCTCTCCTCTCTCTCTCCTCTCCTCCCTCTCCCCTCATCTCCTCCTCTCCTCTCCCCTCATCGTCTCCTCTCCTCCTCCTCCCCTCCCATTTCCCCTCATCGCCTTTCTTCCTCTCCTATCCATCTCATCCTCTCCCCTCATTGTCTCTCCTCCTCCCCTCTTCCTTCCCCTCCCTTCCTCCTCTCCTCTCTCCTCTCCCCTCATCTCCTCCTCTCCTCTCCCCTCATCGTCTCTTCCTCCTCCCCTCCCATTTCCCCCTCATCGCCTTTCCTCCTCTCCTATCCATCTCATCCTCTCCCCTCATTGTCTCTCCTCCTCCCTTCTTCCTTCCCCTCCCTTCCTCCTCTCCTCTCCTCCCTCTCCCCTCATCTCCTCCTCTCCTCTCCCCTCATCGTCTCCTCCCCTCCCATTTCCCCTCATCGCCTTTCTTCCTCTCCTATCCATCTCATCCTCTCCCCTCATTGTCTCTCCTCCTCCCCTCTTCCTTCCCCTCCCTTCCTCCTCTCCTCTCTCCTCTCCCCTCATCTCCTCCTCTCCTCTCCCCTCATCGTCTCTTCCTCCTCCCCTCCCATTTCCCCTCATCGCCTTTCCTCCTCTCCTATCCATCTCATCCTCTCCCCTCATTGTCTCTCCTCCTCCCTTCTTCCTTCCCCTCCCTTCCTCCTCTCCTCTCCTCCCTCTCCCCTCATCTCCTCCTCTCCTCTCCCCTCATCGTCTCCTCTCCTCCTCCTCCCCTCCCATTTCCCCTCATCGCCTTTCCTCCTCTCCTCTCCTATCCATTCATCTCATCCTCCCCTCCCCTCATCCTCTCCTCTCCTCATCTCTTACGGACTTACCTGAAATTTTGCATGAACTGTGCAAAAACCTCTGTCCTTCCCGCCAGAGGAACTATGATGTTGATCATCGACCAGGAGATGTCCACCGTCTCTGTCTTCACTTTCATGAGGGGACCAAACGGGCGGAACAGCGAAACGTGTCTGTACTCCATTTCGTCGGCTTTCTTGTAGAATAATTCATACTGGGAGCCTTTGTCTCTCTCCGTGCGGTAGTAACCTTGAGGACAATTCCAAGAGAAGAGGACTCGATTCAAATGACAGATTTTACAGGCAGCCAGAAAAGGCTGGGAAACACGTCCTGGCGCATTTCCGAAGGAAATTTATCTTATGACCGTTTTTCACATTGATGATTGTTGCAGCATCCCCACGGTCAAAACTGTGTGCTTGGCAACTGACTCATATTTATGATGGTCACAGCATCCCGGGGTGTGTGCATGTGTCACATGATTCCCTTTCGCGACCCTGCTGACTAACTTCACACCCTCAATGATTGGCTTAACAACAGCGGCAAATTGTAAAATTGGGGCAAAATTCACTTAACAAATGTGTCACTTAGTAACAGAAATGTTGGGCTCGTAAGTCAAGGACTATCTCTATACAGGAACCTGCTCAACAAAACCAGCCCACTAACCACGGTTTAAACATTTGCAACTTAGCATGAGTTATCAATCCGGGCCTTCATACATTAAAGTTGGCATTTATAAAGACTAGGGATTAGAATCCAGCCAGGGCCCATATTTTAAAAACGCCCTTAAAACATTCAAGAAAAAAAAATGAAAAGTTCCATTTTGCAGGTCGCAAAAGAAATATGTCATTCGTACACACAGGAGTATGTCCGTTTCAAGGCCTTTTACCAAACTGGGTAAAATTTTGGAGTCAAATCTTGCTTGAGAGATGGTTCTTCAAAGCAGCTCAAACGTTTCTTGCTACTTCAAAATTAAGGGAAAGGTTTTTTTTTTTCTTTTCCAGAAAACGTGACTCGCCCGTTGTAAATTCTGGCATGCAAAAATACAGCACAGGGTGGAAAGTTTGCATCGCGTGTGCTCGTGGCCCAGTTTGTGTGCGCGTGTGCATAAAATGTTTTTCCCCTCCCTTTTCCCTCCAGTCCACAAACCGGAAAGGTTGGACACCTCTGATTTAGCCGGAAGGTTGTTCTCCAGGATCGGTTTGAGAAAGAGGCAATTGCCATAATTTAAGTGTTTTTCAAACTTGGTGTCAACGCTGCTAACGTCGGATGTTCTTGCTTTGACAACATATGGAGATGCAGCCATTTTCCTTCTTAAGTTTTACTCTTAGAATTAAGAGTTGGAATTAGATGATACTGGGGAGAGGGGGAGGAGGAGGAATGTGCATGGGAGTTTAGTTAGACATAACAATATTGCAACTGGTGTGAGAACCAAGGTTTTTTGAAATAAGAGATGATAAGAAATGGCCGGGCTGGAGAACTGGAAGGAAAGCCTGCATTTCAAACTAATTGGAGAATGTGATTTATGACTGTTAATTAGAAGAGGAAATTGTGCTTGATACTATGTGCTCAGGGGAGGGTAATTCAGATTTTGGCTTTGACTACGTAGGTGCCGATGCTACTTGAATAAAGATTCTTTAAGGTAAACAATGCCTCGAAGTTCTTGTAAGAGTTTCATCCGTCGGAACCATGACACTTGGCAACTTTAAGGTGTGCGAATTTCAACTCACTCCTGAGGTGTGGATAAAATCTTAGTCATCCTATTAAGTGCAAGGAAGCATTACATAGATTTTAGATCCATGGGCTGTAGGATAGCTAGCCAGGTTTGCTGAAATCTATGGTAGATGTTGAGTTAGGGAAGACTTAAAACAAACTATGCTGACTTGTAACATGAACACCATCGCTCACGCACACAACGGCATGTTTACTGTAAGTAAACCAAGGTGGTCCTCGCATACGGCCGCAATGGAGCCCCAAAATTTATGTCGCTAAGCGAAACATTTGTTAAGTGAGTTTTGCCCCCCCCCCAGTTTGCGACGTTTCTCACCACAATTGTTAAATGAAAGACTGCCATTAGTAAGTTAAGTAACACGGTAAAGTAAAACTGTGTTCTCCTTTGATTTTGCTTGTCAGGTCGTAAAAGGGGATGACATGACCCCGAGACACTGCAACCATCATAAATATGGGTCGGTTGCCAAGCGTCTGACTTTTGACCACAGGGATGTAAGTTTGAAAAAAATGGCCGTAAATCACTTTTTTCCAGGGACGTCGTAACTATGAACAGTCACTAAATGAAACTGTTGTAAGTCGAGCATTATCTGTGCAGTGTGGAGATCGACTCTAACCTCCAGCCTAACTTCCAGGAATGCCACTTTTCTGCAGGTTTTTAAAAGAGGCGTTTTATGGTGCTCCTCATGCATCTTCTGAACAACAGGGAAAAATGAGTAACATAGAACAGTGGAATGAATTTAAGACCGGCAATAAACTTCAATGGGCTTTCAGATAAGCTGAGGGTTTTGTTTCAAGAATTTAAATTTAATCAGCACCACAAAGGCTGCAAAGAACTGTGCGGCAAAAAAAAACCCCATCTACGGTTTGAGGGCAAAAAGTTTCCAGGAAGAATTTTATGAACGGTCCTTTCACACACTCAGATCAATTATAGATGGAGGGATAAATGTCACTGGAGATAGGAATGGAGTGCTAAATTCAAATTTATGACAAAGCCATTCAAAGGAAAATCTCCCTGAAGGATTTTCTGGTATATGGATACGCTGGCTTTTTAAAGATGCTTAGAGACTACAAGGAAAAAAAAAAAAAAAAAAAACCAAAAGCAAGCAATTGCGGATATTTTTTTTTTTCCAGCTAGAGATGAAAAATCCTCAAGAACTGACAGAAGGAAGAGAAGAGAGGAGAAAAAAGACAAGGAGAGGAGAGGAGAGGAAAGGAGAGGGGAGGGGAGGGGAGAGGGGAGGGGAGAGGAGAGGGGGAGGGGAGAGGGGAGGGGAGAGGAGAGGAGAGGGGAGGGGAAGGGAGAGGGGAGGGGAGGGGGGGAGGGGAGGGGAGAGGAGAGGGGGAGAGGAGGGGAGTGGAGAGGAGAGGAGAGGGGAGAGGGGAGAGGAGGGGAGGGGAGAGGGGAGGGGAGAGGAGAGGGGAGGGGAGAGGGGAGGGGAATGGAATGGAAATGAGAGAGGAGAGGAGGGGAGAGGGGAGGGGAGAGGGGAGGGGAGGGGAGAGGGGAGGGGAATGGAAATGAGAGAGGAGAGGAGAGGAGAGGAGAGGAGAGGAGAGAGGAGAGGAGAGGAGAGGAGAGGGGAGGGGAGAGGGGAGGGGAGAGGGGAGGGGAATGGAAATGAGAGAGGAGAGGAGAGAGGAGAGGAGAGGAGAGGAGAGGGGAGGGGAGGGGAGAGGGGAGGGGAGGGGAGAGGAGAGGGGAGGGGAGAGGGGAGGGGAATGGAAATGAGAGAGGAGAGGAGAGGAGAGGAGAGAGGAGAGGAGAGGAGAGGAGAGGGGAGGGGAGGGGAGAGGGGAGGGGAATGGAAATGAGAGAGGAGAGGAGAGAGGAGAGGAGAGGAGAGGAGAGGGGAGGGGAGAGGGGAGGGGAGGGGAGAGGAGAGGAGAGGGGAGGGGAGAGGGGAGGGGAATGGAAATGAGAGAGGAGAGGAGAGGAGAGAGGAGAGGAGAGGAGAGGAGAGGGGAGGGGAGGGGAGAGGGGAGGGGAATGGAAATGAGAGAGGAGAGGAGAGGAGAGGAGAGGGGAGGGGAGAGGGGAGGGGAGAGGAGAGGAGAGGGGAGGGGAGGGGAGAGGGGAGGGGAGGGGAATGGAAATGAGAGAGGAGAGGAGAGGAGAGGGGAGGGTAGAGGAGAAGAGAAGAGAAGAGAAGAGAAGAGAAGAGAAGAGAAGAGAAGAGAAGAGAGAAGAGAAGAGAGACACAAGTGGCTGCATAATTCCCATGGCAGGGTACATCTGATGTTAATTCTGGCATGCAAAAACTTCCTGTCAACTGGACACTCTGAATAAGAATTGCAAGATTTGTTATCTAGCATGTATAGTAAGCAGAACATTGAACAAAGCAGCCGAGACATGCCATGTCTTTCCACCGCTTATCAAATCCTTGTTCTGCTCCTTCTTTGTCACTTTCGGGTTTTAACAATTTTTTTTTTTCTCCCCTTTTGGGTTAGTCTGTTCAGTAAGCCCTCAAAAACATTAGCTAGGATGCAGGATAAAACAGCAAATGCATTTTTTAAAAAAAAAAAAACAAAAAAAACCCACCCAAATTAAGAGGAGAATCACTCTTTCTCCAAAGAGTTATGATTTTCTGATTTTTTTTGGGGGGGGGGATATATGCCCATGTTCACCCCAGTCCTAACATCAGGTAATTACTTAAGAGGAATGAGGTGTTGTAAATGTCTTTAGTGCGTTGGCAAATCTAGTACATTTTCCAAATTATCTTTTCCCCCAAGCATCTATTTATGAACTGCTGAGTATTTGGGCTGAGGATTGGGTGAATGGAGAATCCATATTAATTTTGTTGTTATTGACAAAGAGAGGGAGGGAGGGAGGGAGGAAGGAAGGAAGGAAGGAAGGAAGGAAGGAAGGATGGATTCTAGTTAAATTAGAAGAGTGCAAAAAAACAAAATGTGGAAGGAAGGAAGGAAGGAAGGAAGGAGAAAGAAAGAAAGAAAGAAGAAGAAAGAAAGAAAGAAAGAAAGAAAGAAAGAAAGAAAGAAAGAAAGAAAGAAGAAAGAAAGAAAGGAAAGAAAGAAAACTTTCTTTCATAAGAGAAAGGGAAAGGAAAGGGAAAAGAAAGAAAAGGAAGGAAGGAAGGAAGGAAGGAAGGAAGGAAGGAAGGAAGGAAGGAAGGAAGGAAGGAAGGAAGGAAGGAAGGAAGGAAGGAAGGAGAGGGAGATGGCTAACTATTCTAGTTAAATTAGAAGAGTGCAAAAAACAAAATTTGGAAAGAAAGAAAGAAAGAAAGAAAAAGAGAAAGAGAGAGAAAGAGAGAAAAAGAAAGAAAGAGAGAGAAAGAAAGAGAGAGAGAAAGAAAGAAAGAAAGAAAGAAAGAAAGAAAGAAAGAAAGAAGAAGAGAAAGAAAGAAGAGAAAGAAAGAAAGAAAGAAAGAAAGAAAGAAAGAAAGAAAGAAAGAAAGAAAGGAAGCAGGCTATAAAGCAGGAAACTCTGAGCTCAAGAACCTCTGTTGGATATGTTTGCTACCTTTGGTTATATGTAAAAAAATAATAAAGGGATATGATTTCAAAACAACTCAAATCCTGGGAAGGCTTGGAAACCTGAAGCCAATCTTTGCTTGGGGCAATTGGACTTTTTTAGCGTGGTGTACACTGTTCCTAAAGTTTAAATCCTTGAAATTGGCATTAAAACACACCAACAGATCGGTCAAAAAGAGTTGACTTTGTCAGGAACATCAAACAGAGTAGCTAATTGTTGACCAGGAAGGGGAATTTCCTGTTTCTCTGAAACAAGTCAGTGGGTGTTTCAACTAAATTACAACACGCTAAACCTCTCATCCTGTTGAAATCTAAAAAAAGGGGAAGGCACAATTACCAGGTTGACCCACGAACAGTCTCAAACAAGCCGACCAAAACGGGTTTTAAACGGTACCACTTCTTCACTCCTCGCCACTAAAGCTGTCAAAAGTAAGGAGCTCAGGGTTGGCCAAAGGAAGCCGTAAGTTACAAAACTGACTGCTCTAAAAATTCACTGTTTTCCCGTAAGAATTGAAAGAACGATTTAATAATACCTGAACCCCGAGTCTGAAAAACATCTGGCCTTGCCTGGTTTTGAGCTCCAGGCTTTTTGTCATAGGAAATTACACTAGGAAGCCAAGCTCAGTGCACAGAGAACGTGTCCTGGGTATTCAAGAATGAACCGCATGAACGAAAATGTTGTAATTCAAGAGGGTGATATTCAGAGAGGAGTGGAATATCAACCAGCATCTTAAATAACTACAAACCTGCAGATATTTTATGCCTGTGGAGATCTGGAGGATCTGACCTCACATCTTGGAAATGGTCCAATGCAATCTCCACCATAAATATTTTCAGTGAGACAATAAAATCATGTTTTACGAGTGTGTTTTAGAATCTAAGCGGCATCCCAAAGAGAATTTCTCCATCCTGCTGTCTGAAGAGCTAGTAATCAAGTGAAGCTACCACTATGAGGTCTGTGGGGTTTCTCAATCATCCAGGTCATCGTTGTCCCAAAGGTAATTTTTCCCAAAGGCAACTGGACTTTCTTGTTTTGTTTTTTCCTTTGAAAATATTTCACTTCTCGTCCTAGAAGCTTCTTCAGTTCATGGATGAGAAGCGGAACGCTTTCAGAAGAAGAAAAAAACAAGAAAGTCCAGTTGTCTTTTGGAAAAAGCACCTTTGGGATTACCTGTCAAGGATGAAACTTTGGCAGCTACTGTACATGCCTCTGCATTTCAACTTGCCTTCAGATTAAGGTGGGGGGAGAGTGTTACTTTCAAGTGGGCTAGATGGAGAAATGAAACTTCTACGATTCAGCTAAGACAGTGACAGCCTGAAGCCTTTTCAAGGACACCAGAACAGGTGCCGATCAGAAGCTGTTCTGGATCAGCTAGTTATATGAGAACTATATGTTAGAATGTTTGGCATTTATTGGGTTAAGTGCTATCTCCTTAAAAGATGACTTATGGGTAATGTAGTTTAGCTATTCAGTAAATCCCATGTTAACAGATCAGTAGGAGGGGCTACTAAGTTCATCACAGGATATCCTGGCTACGTGCCAGTTTAGAATGTCTTTGTCTGAGATAAATATGGGACCACCAAAGGACACACACGGTCCTAATTAACTCTAGATGTGATGTGAAGGAATTATTGATTTTTTACTATTCTGATCCTGAACTAAGATGCTTTGTAATTCAAGCCCAGACAGATGACTCAATAAAGATAATCGTAAAACACATATTTATTCAGGAATACTTGGTCAGAACTCACCAAGTAGGTAAAAAAATCAATAATTCCTTCACATCACATCTAGCATTAATTAGGACCATGTGTGTCCTCCGGTGGTCCAGAACAGAAGCAGAAGGTTCCCATAACAAAGTGAACTTGTTTATATGGACTACATAAGACTATGTAAGACGCTGGGGGTTTCGCTGGGAAAATTATTGGTGTTGGAGCCTCAGAGTTAGTTTTGTTTCAACAGTACCACACAATGTATTCAATAAAGAGTAAGATTTTCGGAGACAGATTGAACCTGGAGTTTTATTTTTTTTATTCTTGAGCTGGATGTTGACATTACCACTATAAGCCTCTTAGAAACCAGAAAAACCAACTAGTTAAGCTGTTTCACACCTCTCTCATGTACTGGTCTTGTTGTCTTCTTTGAAGACATATTCTACCTTAGTTTCAAAACGCCAGAGGCAGCTGAGAAAATCCCATTTATTCATGTGTCTCAGGCAACTAAAAAGCATTTAAAGTATTAGAATTTACTGACTATTAACATGAGTCACTGTCTGGGACCCAACTAATGAACTGGAGGAAGAGAAGCAGAAGATCAAAGAATGATGACCACTGTGTTTTGCCAAAGCAAACTGTGTGGGTCGTTAAGTAGACTCAGCAAGAAATATTTAAGACTGAAGCTCAAAGTACGCCTAGCTTAAGAACTCCTAGAACAGATAGCAAAGACTGAGCAAGATTTGTCAATAAACATGTAGTTAATGGAGACACTGGCAGACAGCTAAAGCACAACCCACAAGCCATATGTTGTGAATTACTGAATATCTGACAGCTCATTTGGCATTCAAATCTTAGGTAGAGCTATGGTTAATAATCATGCAGGGCAGGTAAGTCACAAAACCGTGAAGATGTAGATTTCTAGTTTAGAAAAAAAATTAGATGGCCAACTGTAACAACAGCTGGAACAACAAGATGGAAGAGAATCTTTGAAGCTCCGTGTTGAAATGTGGAATTCTCGGTGTTTGGTAATGAAATGTCTGCAAGAAACCAACCAGGCTGAGAGAGCACCTCTGAGCCTGGTTGGCTTCTTGGAGACATTTCATTACCAAACTAGGTTACATCATCAGTGCTGTGCTGATAATGAACATCCTAATGAACCAAGCTCAGAGAGAGCCCTCCCCAAAGAAAATACATCCAACAGGAGTATTGTTGGTTTTTCAGGTAACGCTCAATGTCCTATGGATTTAATTTTTTTCAAAGAAATCTTTAGAAAAGATTGATTATGTATCGTTCTCAATAACTCAAAAGCATCCTGCATCCAAGAAGGCTCCACACCCATTTGCACCACACAGGTGACCGCGAGGACACAGATAAACCTCCAAGTGGCCTCAACGACTCTCTAAAAGGATGCAAATGACCAGCTGTCTGCAAGGAGTATGAAACCTTCCATTTCCCACAGTCCAGTCAGAGCTGAAGAAGCTTCTTGGATGAGAAGCGAAACATCTTCAAAGAAAAACAAAGAAAGTCCAGTTGCCTCCTGAAAAATGCACTCTGAGGACACAGAAAAACCTCCAAGTGGCCTCAACGACTCAAGGATGCAAATGACCAGCAGTCTGCAAGGAATTCAAATCCTTCCATTCCCACCATCCGGTCAAAGCTGGAGAAGCTTCTTGGATAAGAAGCGAAACGTCTTCAAAGAAAAACAAGGAAGTTCAGCTGCCTCTTGAAAAAGCACCTTTGGGATTCTCAATATCTCCTCCAACTTTCAGAGATGGAAGTAAAGATGGTAAGTGACAACTTGAATTGTTAGGAAGGGAAGCCCTAAAGATAACTTTCTAAGTCTTTTTAAGATAGGTGAGATTTTAAGGATGAGGTTGGGTGTCAGTGCTGCAATCCAGCTCGCTTCACAATCTCTGCTCACAGCATGAAAAACAGCATGGGAGGGAAAGAATTGGAACACAAGAAGGTAAATGGGGTGGGGTGGGGGGACAAAAGAATGCAAACACTGGCTCGGAGACAATGCCATTGTCCCAAGGTCACTTGCTGGGAAGGTCTGCAAGACGAAGAGTCCATTCCCCAAACAAAATGGAGGCAGATGCTTAGAAGGTAAATAATAATAACGGGAAGGCCGGGGGGGAAAGGGAAAATTAACTACGGTATTTGCGCATGAAATATATCAGAGTTGGCTTTGCTACTTCTGTAACCATGTTGGTCTAATAAATTACACTCTTGGAGAAAAGAAATGTCCCAGTGGTCTTTATTTACTGCACGAACCAAGTGGGATGGCTGAAAACTGTATTTATCATTAAGCTGTTGTAAATTCTGCCCGTATCACATACGTCAAAAGTTGAACACACTAAAGCCCAACACCCTCTTTAATAAACCGATTCTCAACACAGAGCTTGTGAACACACCTGTTACATTACCTAATTGCTCGAGGTGACCCCAGCACCGAACTATTTAAACATTTTTAGCATTTGATCACAATCGAACTATTGGTGAGCATGTAAACAGTTCCGTCTTTTGTTTCGTTAACTCTCCTACAGATAGTCCTCAACTTATAACAGCTCGTTTAGTCACCGTTCGAAATGACAGTGGCACTGAAAAAGGTGACTTGGGACTATTTTACACACTTATGACTGTGGCAACATCCCTGGGGTCACATGATCAAAATTTGGGCGCTTGGCAACTGGCTTGTACTTATGACAGTTGCAATGTCCCAGGGTTATGTGATCCCTTTTGCGACCTTCTGATCGATAAAGCCAATGGGGAAGCCAGATTCACTTAACCACTTCAAGGATTCCCTTAACCTCTGTGGCAAGGTCGTAAAAGGGGGCAAAACTCAGTCTCACTTGGTGACAGAAACTTCGGGCTCAACTGTGCTCGTACGTCGAGGACAACCTGGGCTTAATCGCTGCGGAATGCCTTCCTGCAAACTCTTAATAGCAGCTCAACAGTGGCAACTGTGAGAGGGACCTTGGAGTCCTAGTGGACAATCCCTTCCATAGGAGCCAGCGGTGTGCTGCAGCTGCCAAAAAAGCCAACACAGTGCTAGGCTGCATTAACAGAGGGATAGAATCAAGATCACGTGAAGTGTTAGTACCACTTTACAAGGCCTTGGTAAGGCCACACATGGAATACCACATAGAGTTTTGGTCACCACGATGTAAACAAGATGCGGAGACTCTGGAAAGGGTGCAGAAAAGAGCAACAAAGGTGATCAGGGGACTGGAGGCTAAAACCTATAAGGAACGGTTGCTGGAATTGGGTATGTCTACTCTAATGAAGAGAAGGACCAGGGATGAGATGATAGCCGTGTTCCAATATCTCAGGGGCTGCCTCAAGGAAGAGGGAGTCAAACTATCCTCCAAAGCTCCTGAAGGCAGGACAAGAAGCAACGGGTGGAAATTAATCAAGGAAAAAAGCAACCTAGAATTAAGGAGAAACTTCCTGACAGTGAGAACAATTAACCAGTGGAACAACCTGCCTCCAGAAGTGGTGAATGCTCCAACACTGGAAGTTTTTAAGAAGAGACTGGACAGCCATTTGTCCGAAATGGTATAGGGTTTCCTGCCTGAGCAGGGGGTTGGACTAGATGACCTCCAAGGTCCCTTCCAACATTATTATTATTATTATTATTATTATTTATTTATTTATTTATTTTCCAAGCCTAGGTAGAAAAAAAAACCAAAAATACCTTCTACAAAATCACTTTCGCTGTAAAGCTGCCGTTCTCCAATTCCGTCTTCTTCCTCTTGAGCTTCTTCATCAGGATTGTTGATCACCTCCAGGCCAGCCTCGATCACTTCCACCAGCTCATCCCGCTTGTCTTTGCGGACCGGTTTCTCCTCTGGGTGGCGGGTGAGGCCCATCTCCAACTGGTAGACCTTCATGGACGTGAAGCTCTCGAAAGGGATGGCGGCGTATTCGCTGGGCAGCTTGGCGCCGACGCTCACTTCCGCTTTGTCTATCTGAGAATGCAGGTACTCCAACAGGTCGTTGGAAGTTTGTTCCTTGACGCCCGGAGAGCCCATGTTTTGGACTTTGGGGTTTTTCTTATCCTGCAACAGCTTCAATTTCTCGCTCATTTCTTGAAGTTCCAGCTTCAGCTGGGCGATCTGACGCTTGAGGCTGGTGGCCCTGTTTTGGTAGTGCTCTTCCTGCTCTTGCAAAAGGGCCTGGTAGTGTTCCTTGCCGAAATGATCGCCTCCGAGGCCGGGAAGCGATCGGTTGCTTTCTGTCGGCGGGGCGCACTCCAGGAGATACATGATCAGCAACAGACTCAGCAGCAAAGCCAGCCCGAGAAAAAGCCACCGAGTTTTGGCTTGGAACATTAATCCTCTCCTAGGCATCCTCAGAGCGCTGTGGCCGTATTCCCAAACGACGCACAAAGCTGATATTCGCAGGTCGTTCCTTGCTATCTGGAGGGAGCCATCGTTCCGGAGGCAAATCAAGAAGGCTCTCAATGGTTACAGCCATTCCTGGAAGGAGAACATTTCAAAAGCTGTCTTCTCCAAGCAACGAATCGCCAAGTTGAGTTTAAATCCCCAGATTACGCCAGCTTCCATTCCGGCCGGCAGTTCCAGTCCAATTGGCCGATGCGTCACTCTCCTTAAATAAGGGCTGTTTGCGTAAACAGGGAGGACTGTTCTAGCCAAAAAGTCACTTGCCCTTTGTTTTCCGGCATAACACCCTTAAGTTTATCATCAACATATATGAAAAAATAAAGGAGAAGCGTCTGGAAATGTCGACGATCTTCCTGGGCCTGGAGTATGTTTGAGCTCCTCCATGGACGCACTGCCAAAAAAAAGCAGAAATTAGTATTTCAGCAATACCAGAGAGACAGCAAGGAATTTTCATCCAGCATTCGTCCTTCTCCTTTGCTCTTCTTGGAAAATCTCTGCTCTGAGTCAGCAAAATAAAGGGAAAGCCTAATATTAAATGGGGAAGAAGAAAAAATAAAATACTTGGTTAGAACTACAAAGCAACCGGACAGCTGGAAAGCAGATAAAAGCAAGGCCTAATATGCTAAAAAATCTAGATGTAATGAATTACATACCAATTTATGGCTAGGCTGGAATAGGGGAAAAAGGGTAATGCCGACATATTTTCTACTTTACTCATCTGCAAGTTCCTTCTTAGGAAACAGATTTTTTTAATTTTTTTATAAAGTGTAACTGGTCTGTCAAAACCCGTCCCACGAGAGGCATTTTAACTTTTCCCAGGAGCATCCAAACCAGCTTTTTTCATTTGCTAAATAAAATCTGGAACGGGGAAAAAAAAAAGTCAGCAAGCTCTTCGTTCAAAAGGGCTTTTAAATTTAAGCATTTAGAATAAAGTCAAAAAGTTTCATCGGGGAAACTTCTCAAAAATGAAAGGAAATCCTACTGAAATATAAACTACGACAGTGGCCTTTCGGGTTTCAGTTATTTCAAGGCTAGTTGGGGGAACCACCACAGTTGTTTTAGTTTAGGAGCTAAAATATGTTTCAGAATACCGAATAATAAAGAGTTGGAAGGGACCTTGGAGATCTTCTAGTCCAACCCCCTGCTCAAACAGGTGACCATATACCGTGCTGGGCAAATAGTTATCCAGTGATAAGCTGTTTCATTGATCAATTACTTTCACAGTTAGGAAATTTCTCCTTATTTCTAGGCTGGATCTCTCTTTGATAAGCTTCCAATCCTGATACTCTTGATAATGCTCCAACACTGGAAATTTTTATGAAGAGACTGGACAGCCATTTGTCTGAAATGGTATAGGCCGTTTCCTTAGGAGATTGGACTAGACCAGTGGTTCTTAACCTGGGCGATATCGCCCCCCCAGGGGACGATTTTGTTTTTCAGAGGGGCAATGGAACAAAAAGGGACGACGCGGGGTGAAGGAACGAAAAGGGGGCAATATGGGGGCAATGGAGCGAGACGTTTTGGGGACACTTTTGAGACTTTTTCGTACAGTGAATCGCTGTATATCTGTTGTACAAAAACATCAGATCGCTCGCTGTTAGTGGATTGAATTGTGTTTTCAAATGTTCCTCCAGCTAGCTTCAGTACAAAATGCCATACATATGTGAATACGCATCGCTTATCTTCATGCGGGTTGCGCAGCAGCCTCTACCCGTTTTATATTTCTTTTTGCGTCTTAAATTTCACTTGTAATTCAATCATTAAATGTTACTGTTTTTTTCTTTTCGGGCATTTCACTTTCTTGCAATTGAATTTTGTTTTCAGTGGCCATTACATTGAAGTGTCTTGAATAAATAAGATCATAATGAAATACATGTATCACAAAGTTTGGGGATAAAGTGACGGGTGGCAGCAAAATTTTTCACACAGTTGAGATATGGGGGAAAGACTGGAAATAAATTATTTGCATCGATATGTCCTGATGACAATTTTAAAGAAAAGAAAACAAGTGTTTGCATAAATTGAAGAATTATTTCCTATGTTGTGATGGAGAGGTTATGTTGGGGGAAGGGGGCGATGACAACTTCATCATTGGCTCAAGGGGCCGATTCGTTCAAAAAGGTTAAAAACCACTGGTCTAGATGACCTCCAAGGTCCCTCCCAATTCTGCTATTCTGTTCTATTCCATTCTATTGGGGAGGGGGGAAAAACAATCTTCCCAATGCTCTAAAAATGAATATTTCAAATATATGTAGGACTAAGAATAAAATAAAGTTAAAATACAAAATGCCAAAATGTTTTTTAAAAAGGACAAAAGAATAAAGAAAAAAGATAACAAAGAAGAAAAGTGTCTTTAAAGAGAGAGAAAAAAGACTAACACATAAAAACGTAACATCCTCCCTAGCTGAATGTCTGATTAATATAATGCAGCCGTGTTAACTAAGCCTAGTTTTTTTAAAAGCAATTTCTCACAAATCTAATCTGCAGGTGCTCCAGGCGTTTGGTCTGGCATTAAAAAGATGGTTATCTGAAGAGCAGAGCAAAGAAATATTTATGCATTCCCAAGTCAGGGCTGATATTTAGTATGATAAAAAGCATATGCTTAATTTTAAATCGCCGTATTTATTTGCCCCCGTTACTATTCCTGTATCTGCACACAGCCTATGGAGCACCTGCCACGAAAAACGCTTTGAGAGTGCATTTTGTTTAAACCAAGCTCCTCAAGCTTCAATTATGAAATGTTTTTTACATAATTCATCATTTGGAACCAACTTTTCACGTTTCCTTGAAGTGGAATATATCCCTTCTCCAAATATGCGGAGTATTAGTACCGCTTTATAAAACCCTAGTGAGGCTACACCTGGAACACTGAAACCAATTTTGGTCCCTGTGCTATAAAAAAGATGTTGAGACTTTACAAAAGGTTCAGAGAAGAGTAACTAAGATGATCCAAGGCCTGGAGACTAAAACATACGAAGGACGGCTGCAGGACTTGGGTTTGGCTAGTCTAAAGACAAAGAAGAAATAGGGGAGACATGGTAGCAGTGTTCCAGTATTTGAGGGGTTAATACAAAGAAGAGGGGGTCAAATTATTCTCCAAATCACCTGAGGGCAGGACGAGAAACAATGGTTGGAATCTGATCAAGGAGAGAAGCAGCCTGGAATTAAGGAGAAACTTCCTAACAGTGAGGACAATTAACCAGTGGAACAACCTGCCTCCAGAAGTTGTGGGTGCTCCATCATTGGAGATTTTTAAGAAGAGACTAGACTGAGACGGTATAGGTTCTCCTGCTTGAGCGGGGAGCTGGACTAGAAGACCTTCAAGGTCCCTTATGATTCTACTCTACTCTACTCTACTCTAGTCCAGTCCACTCCACTCAACTCCTTATTTCTGTTCTGTTCTGTTCTGTTCTACTCTACTCTATTCTTTATTCTATTCCTTATTCCATTCCATTCCATTCTCCCGGCTATAAAAACCTCCTGTTCCTTATACTGTTGTAAATTTAGGTAGCCTATGCTGTGCTGTTAGGTTTGTATCTTGTCGTTCCTTCGGCAAACTCTTGTATAACTTCTGCTATGGTGGACACGAAGCTATCAACTACCTTCTTTGGGTATGAATTAAAGAATGGGTGGAACTTTTCTGGAATGGCTGATGATGCCCAAGAGTATCTTCTTGTGAAGTCCTTGAACAGGAACCATGAGTGATAAAAAGGAAGGCAGATCTACACAGAAAGTAGATAAATAAAAGCCAGACAAATGTCAAGGTTGAGAAAGACATACTAACATTCAAGGAAACGGAGCTGAATGGAATGATAACAAACAGAGATTGGAATTGCAAGAGGTCACGTGAGGAAGATAAGCAAGGTTCTCCTAACCACGATGTACCCCCTGATTGCTCAGACAGGGGGCAGTGTTTTTTTCTTTCTTTCTTTCTTTCTTTCTTTCTTTCTTTCTTTCTTTCTTTCTTTCTTTCTTTCTATTTATCTATCATCTGTGTCTATTTATCTATCATTTCTATTTATCATCTGTCTATCTATCTATCTTTCTATCTTTCTATTTACCTATCTATCTATCAATCATCTATCTTTCATCTATCAATCAATCATCTATATCTATCTATCTATCTATCTATCTATCTATCTGTCTGTCTGTCTGTCTGTCTATCTATATCATCTGTTTCTATTTACCTATCATTTCTATTTATCATCTGTCTCTGTCTGTCTATCTATCAATCAATCATCTATCTTTCATCTATCAATCAATCATCTATATCATCTATCTATCTATTTATCTATCTATCTATCTATCTATCTATCTATCTATCTATCTATCTATCTATATCATCTATTTCTATTTATCTATCGTTTCTATTTATCATCTGTCTGTCTTTGTGTCCGTCCGTCCGTCCGTCCGTCCGTCCATCCATCCATCCATCCATCCATCCATCCATCCATCCATCCATCCATCCATCCATCCATCCATCCATCCATCCATCCATCCATCCATCTATCTATCTATCTATCTATCTATCTATCTATCTATCTATCTATCTATTCTATCTAACTTCCTCTGGGGCTTTCTTCAAAGGAGAAAATAGAATGGCCGCTGGAAGTTTAACCTCTGTTGCATTGTTCACATTTTGGTATTATTTCAGTCAAAGTCCAAATACAGAAAAACATAAAACCAGCAAAATCGCTATACAGGTAGCCCTCGCTTAACAACTGTCCTGAGTTATGACAGACTCCCAAAATGTTATTCACAACCCAGCCTCCAAATTAGGACTGCTGTACAAAGTGTATTTGGGGCATTTTGCATTTGTGACTGGTGGCTACTCACTAATTTGTCACTCACTTACATTTTGACACTTCTATGGAAATCTTGATCAATGCATGAACTGGAATAAAACAATTATTTGGTATTCACGTGTCCAAAGGGATGATTCAATCACTGAAACAGTTTTAAAACATGCAAGTAAAATGTGTGGAAGGTGTGAAAAGCAGAAAGGGTAAATGGTTGGTAAATCACTTCATCTACATGAAAAGGCCAACTTCCTTTGAATATCTCATGAAAAAAAAAAAACGGAGGAGGGATAAAAAGAAGAGAAGGAAGGAAGGCAAAATGAGCATCAAGAACTAACAGGGTCCCAGCAACAGGTTGACCTGCTCAATGTTCAAATTATAGTAATAGTAGTAAAGTTGGAAGGGACCTTGGAGGTCATCTAGTCCAACCCCCTGCTCAGGCAGGAAACCCTACACCATTTCGGACAAATGGCTGTCTAATCACTTCTTAAAAACTTCCAGTGTTGGAGCATTTACTGCTTCTGGAGGCAGGTAATTCCACTGATTAATTGTTCTCACTGTCAGGAAGTTTCTCCTTAGTTCTAGGTTGCTTCTCTCCTTGATTAGTTTCCATCCGTTGCTTCTTCTCCTGCCTTCAGGGGCTTTGGAGAATAGCTTGACTCCCTCTTCTTTGGGGCAGCCCGTGAGATACTGGAAGACTGCTATCATGTCCCCCCTCGTCCTTCTCTTCATTAAACTAGACCTACCCAATTCCAGCCACTGTTCCTTATATGTTTTAGCCTCCTGTCTACAAAACTTAAAAGAGTTGGAGGCCGGTGGCCCAGAGTCTCCGCCAACATAACCGTTGATTCAAAACCATCCCGGCAGGCCATTTTCAGTTGCAGAGCACTGATAAGACCCCTTCCATATCACACCCGTAAATCCCATCAGTTTTCCAGCCCCTGTCAACCCAAGATCTTGGTTGGCTGGCTTCTCACCGCTAAGTCTTCTTCGTTAGAAGAATGAATTACTGGCAGCGGGAAGCCTGTGGTTGTTGGTGAGCTGCACATACAAGAACCCTTGGCAAAACTGGGCATTTTGCATTCGGCCTTTGGATAGTTGACAAGAGAAGAACAACTCAACTCAGAACGTCACTCTCCCCTCCTTTACAATCCTGGTGAAGATGGAAAACAAGGAGAAAGGATCTTGTCTTTATCTTCCTCTCTCTTTCTTTCTCTCCCTCCCTTTTTTCTTTCTTTCTTTCTCGTTCTTTCTTTCTCTTTTTTCTCTCCCTCTCTCTCTTTCTTTTTTCTTTCTTTCTTTTTTCCTTTTCTTTTTCTTTCTCCCTCTCCCTTTCTCTTTCTTTCTTTCTTTTTCTTTCTCCCTCTTTCTTTTTCCCTCTTTCTTTCTCTTTCCTTCTTTCTTTCTTTCTCTCTTTCTTTCTTTCCTTTCTTTCTCTTTCTCCCTCTCTCTCTTTCTCTCTCTCCCTTTTTTCTTTCTTGTTCTTTCTTCTCTTTCTCTCCCTTTCTCTCTTTCTTTCTCTTTTTTCCTTCTTTCTTTTTTCCTTTTATTTTTCTTTCTCCCTCTTCCTTCCTTCCTTCCTTCCTTTCTTTCTTTCTTTCCTTCTTTCTTTTTCTTTCTCCCCCCTCTTTCTCCCTCTTTCTTTGTCCCTTTCTTTCTCTCTTTCCTTCTTTCTTTCTCTCTCTTTCCCTTTCTTTCTCTCTCTCTTTCTTTCTTTCCTTTCTTTCTCTTTCTCCCTCTCTGTCTTTCTCTCTCTCTCCCTTTTTTCTTTCTTTCTTTCTTTCTTTCTTTCTTTCTCATTCTTTCTTTCTCTTTTTTCTCTCCCTCTTGCTCTTTCTTTCTCTTTGCTCTTTTCTTTCTTTTTTCCTTTTCTTTTTCTTTCTCCCTCTCCCTTTCTCCCTTTCTTTCTTTCTTTCTTTCTTCCTTTTCTTTCTTTCTTTTTCTTTCTCCCTTTCTTTCTCCCTTTCTTTCTCTTTCCTTCTTTCTCTCTCTTTCCCTCTTTCTTTCTCTCTCTCTTCCTCTTTCTTTCCTTTCTTTCTCTCTCCCTCTCTCTCTTTCTCTCTCCCTCCCTTCCTCCCTACCTCCCTTGCTGTAAATGGGATAAAACAAAGAGACGGAACAACCATGTGTGGCTTGTGACTCAGCCTGTAAAAACCTCGAGATGGAACAGTTACTCCCTCTGGGGATCCATAAACGAAGCCTGCTCATGGATACTCTTCCCGTAAACTGTAGATTGCATACATATCACGGTTTCCTCTATGAACCACAGGTTACATTTAGAGAATCGGGAGGTGCCCCACAGCAGCTATGCTTTCACCAGAGGTCCCCTGACCTCCAAAGTTATAACAAATACATTAAAAAAAAAAAACTTTAAAATCCCCAGAATATATTAATTTCCAAGTAGGAATACAATTCTTCGAAAATACAATTGGGTTCTCACACGAGGTCTTATAAAACCCACTTTTCTCCCAAAGTTTTCTTTGTTAATTTACAATGTTGTGCTATTTTTGTCCTGTTGCATTATATGAAACCCCACTATAATGTTTATTTGCCAAGCCTACATTTCTTGTAGCAAAACTTGCATCGGCTAACCGTCTCTTGTGACTCCAAGTCGCAGGCATTTTGCAGTCTCCTCTCTTTGCCCAGCCACCTCCCTGCCTTTTTTACCCTTCACACAACCACAGAGAACAACACTTTGCTCAAAACTGCCTAATAAATTTTGTGCTGGCGTTTCAAGCTGGAATTCACACTCATCTGACAATTATTCATGCAACCCCAGCTCCCGCTGAACAGCCCTAAACTCTTATAGTTTTTAAACTAGAAAACTAACTCGCATTTTTTTTTTCAGGCAAGAAAACCAACTCCCTCTGGTAAAAAAGCTGACAAACCACAGGCAGTCCTTGACTTACAACAGGTTCAAAGTGACAACGGCACTGAACAACGACACTTGCGACAGGTTTTTCACCGTTATGGACTTTTTGCAGTGTCCCCATTGATCACGTGATCAAAATTCAGACGCTTGGCAACCAATTCATACACCCCGTGGTCAGGTGATTTACATTTGGATGCTTGACAGATGACTCACACTTATGACGGTCACAGTGATCCCCTTTTGTGACCTTCGGATAAGCAAAGTCAACGGGAAAGCCAGATTTGCGTAACAAACTTGTTGCAACTTCACAACTGCAGCGGTTCACTTAAGAACTGCGTGGCAAGAAAAGTTGTGAAATGGGGCAAAATTCACTTAAGTTTCTCGCTTAGAGACTGAACTGTTTGGCTCAATTGTGGACGTAAGTGGAGGACTACTGGGATAGCGTACAATTTTTTTAATATCCTCTCTTGATTAGCTGCTTTGAGCCATCCAGAAACTCTACAGATGTTTAGTGAGGACAAGGTTAAGTCTGCTTAGCAAAACAACAAAACGACCCTGGGAAATAAGATAACTTTGCTTACTTTTTTAAAAAAATCCCATATTTGCTCTTACAAAACAATTAAAAAGCATACTGTCCTTCTCTCCAGTTTCAGTTCAAAACCATCACAAGAGCAGGAACAGAACTTTAATTTACCTGATTCCAGCCACCACAAAGAAAAAGAAAATTGCATTTCTCCAAGCACAGTCCTGGATCTCACTTCCATTCTATAAAACATTTACCACTCCGCCTTCATTTCCATTCTGTCTGGGCTCTTCTTACATGATCCGTGTACTGTTACTTCATACATGACCTACATAACGGGACTCTTTGTGATTCGCTGTTTAATTTTGAAAACAGAGATAACTTTACGCCTTGCTTTCTCAGCCTCAAAGACACGGTACTAGAACATGACACATATTGTGACTGTTTCAGGCTTACAAGAGAAAAGTGAAAAGGGAGGGAGGGAGAGAAAGAGAGAGAGAGAAGAGAGAAAAAGAGAGAGAGAGAGAGAGAGAAGAAAGAGACAGAAGGGAGAGAAAGAGAGAAGAGAAAGAGAAGAAAAGAAGATGAGAGAGGAGAAGAGAAGAGAAGAGAAGAGAAGAGAAAAGAGAAGAGAGAGACAGAAGGGAGAGAAAAAGAGAAGAGAAAGAGAAGAAAACAAGGAGAGAAGAGAAGAGAAGAGAAGAAAGAGAGAGAGAAGAGAGAAAGACAGAAGGGAGAGAAAGAGAGAAGAGAAAAAAAGAAGATGAGAAAGGAGAAGAAAAGAGAAGAAAGAGACAGAAGGGAGAGAAAGAGAAGAGAAAGAGAAGAAAACAAGGAGAGAAGAGAAGAGAAGAAAGAGAGAGAGAAGAGAGAAAGAGACAGAAGGGAGAGAAAGAGAGAAGAGAAGAAAAAAAGATGAAAGAAGAGAAGAGAAGAAAGAGAGAGAGAAGAGAGAAAGAGACAGAAGGGAGAGAAAGAGAAGAGAAAGAGAAGAAAACAAGGAGAGAAGAGAAGAGAAGAGAAGAAAAGAGAAGAGAAGAGAAGAGAGAGAGAAGAGAGAAAGAGACAGAAGGGAGAGAAAGAGAGAAGAGAAGAAAAAAAGATGAAAGAAGAGAAGAGAAGAGAGAGAGAAGAGAGAAAGAGACAGAAGGGAGAGAAAGAGAGAAGAGAAAGAGAAGATGAAAGAAGAGAAGAGAGAGGAAAGGAGAGGAAGGAGATGGGAGGAGAGGAGGAGAGAGAGAAGAGAGAGAAGAGAGAGAAGAGAGAGAAGAGAGGAGAGGAGAGAGAGAGAGAGAGAGAAGAGAGGAGAGGAGAGAGAGAGAGAGAGAGATTTTCGCCCTTTGTAAGTTTTGTGGGACTGATAACACTGAGCATTTGAATATTGACTTTAACACAGACAAGAAACTGAGATTTAAGAGGAAAAAAAAACACTTCAGGTTTCATCAGAGGCACTTGCAGAGGGAGTCAAAAAAGTCAAGATGGTGGCCACGATTTTGCAACTGGAGCTGGGCTTTTTGTATCTAAGCTTCCAGACTGTCACTAAAAAAAAAAAGTGCATTTCCTGCACACCCAACATAAATAACCACAGAGCTCAAGAGCAACGTTTGGTAAGGAAAATCCATCAGTCTAATTACAAAATTTTGTTTGAGGCATTTTAAACATCCAGACTGCTTTTTCAGCTTTCCTACTTTTGATCCTGCGGGCAAGATGTACCTTCTTCACCAAGCTTCCTATTTTTTTTTTTTTTTTTTAGAACTGTAGACCCAAATTCAGCCAACCAATCGGGCTGATCCCTTCCGTCAAAGCAACCGAGCCCCTAGCCTTGACCCAACGCAACATGCAAAAACTGTATTTCCCAAGGCAAAAAAACTGACACAATCGCGACTTGTTCTTAAAACCAGAGGAAAGAAACAGAGGCAGCAAAAACGCAGGGATGTTTTTCTGCCAGCAAGTACAATTGAAGAGCGGGGGGGGGGGGGAAGCTACTTGAAAGCACTGTTGAATTTTTATGACAGGGGAGGTAGCAAACTCCCCCAAAAAAGGAGCTAGGGGAGGACGAGGAATAAATTTGATGCCATTTACATTAGGTTAAAATTAAATTGATTTAATAGCCTAGAGATAATTCTTCCCAGCCACGGTTTTAATTGATTCCTTCTTCCCTCCCCTGAAAAATTACCACTCATTGACAACTTTGAGAAGCCTTCCTGAAGGTTGAAGTCAAGATTTTGGTGACCTGTTCTGTCCGGCTCAAGGTTGACTCAGCCTTCCATCCTTCCGGGGTAGGTAAAATGAGGACCCAGATTGTTGGGGGCAATGTAAATATATATATATATACATTGCTTACTGGTGTACACCGCTTAGAGAATGCTTGCACTTAAAGCGGTATATAAGTCTCATAAATAAATAAATAAATAAAAGCAGTAACTGTCTCCTACTAATTCTCCTAGGATTCTGGCTTGGACAAGCCTAGAAGATGGGAAGAGATCCTTGCCATCCTTGGAAGGATGTAGTAAAACTGCCGACGGTTGCCAATACCCCCAAAAGACTTTGGGTTACTTAAATGAACTGACTGAATCAGAAGAGAAATAGGAAAGGGTATGGAAGAAAGAGAGTGACAGATGGGGAAGGAGAAGAAGGAGGGACAGATGACTTCTAGGAGAAGTAGGAGAAGTTCTAGGACAGGGCTTTTTCAACCTTTTCACCCATTGTACCACTTTTAGGATATGGCAACATCCGAGGACCACCCGTCGCCTGGCAAGGGGTCAAAAACTTGATGACCAAAAAAAAGAGGAGAAAAGCGATAAAGTACAGGTAGTCCTCGACTCACAACAGTTCGCTTAGTGACTGTTCGAAGTTACAATGGCACTGAAAAAGTGCCCCCCAAGCCACAACTGAGCAAGACATCTGCCTGCCCGCCCAGCTGCGCTCTTCCTCTTATCCGAGGTTTTCGTTGTTGTGAGCATTTCTGTTGAGGATTGGCAGCCGGGGTGGGGTGGGGGGTGTTTGGTTTTTATTCCCCCCCCCCATCTGCTGGGTGGTTGCAGCAGGTTTTGGTCACCTCACATGACCCTGGGACACTGTGACCGTCATAAATATGAATCAGTTGCCAAGCATCTGAATGTAAATCATAAGACCCTGGAGAGGCTGCAACATTCCAGCTGATCGGCGCTTCTTCTGGGCTCAGCAGAAGCGCCAGGATCAGTGCCGAGCTCCAGCTGGATAGCGGCACTGATCCTGGTGCTTCCACTGAGCCCTGACAGTCTCGAAGAAGCGCTGATCCTGGTGCTTCTGCTGTGCCCTGACAACCCTGCAGCTCCAGCCGTCTCTCGCTCAGGCTTGTGCGGTGCTGCCACCGGTTCAGTTCATTCCCCTCCCCTGCTACCCCTTTTCTAGGATGGTCGCGTACCACATGCCAGGTGCCAATGTACCACAGGTGGTACCCGTACCACTGGTTGAAAAGCCCAGTTGGAGGAGGAGGAGGAGGAAAAGAGGCAGAAATAAAAGGAGGAGAGAAAGGAGGAGGAGGAGGAGGAGGAGGAGGAATAGAAAGTAGAAGAAGGCAGAGGAAGAGGAGGAGAAGGGATAGAAGGAACAGGAGGAAAGATAAAAACAAGGAGGGGGAGGAGGCATAGAAAGAAAATGATGAGAGAGGAAGTAGAAAAAGGGAGGAGGAGGAGGAGAATTAGAAGGAACAGGAGGAGAAATAGAAACTAGAAGAAAGAAGGTGAGGAGGAAGAGAAGGGGTAGAATGAAAAAGAGGAGAGATAGAAACTAGAAGAAAAAGGAGGAGGAATAGAAAGTAGAAGGCAGAGGAAGAGGAGGAGGAGAAGGAACAGAACAGGAGGAGAGATAAAAACTAGGAGGAAGAGGAGGAGGAGGAATAGAAAGAAAATGATGTGAGAGATAATAGAAAAAGGGAGGAGGAGAAGAGTTAGAAGGAACAGGAGGAGAAATAGAAACTAGAAGAAAGAAAGTGAGGAGGAAGAGAAGGGGTAGAATGAAAGAGGAGAGATAGAAACAAGGAGGAGGAGGGATAGAAAGAAAATGAGGAGAGACAGAAAGTAGAAAAAGGAAGGAGGAGGAGGAGGGATAGAATGAAAAAGAGGAGAGAGAGAAACTAGAAGGAAAAGGAGGAGGAGGAGGAGGAGGAGTAGAAGAAAAAGGGAAGATAGAAAAAAGGGGATAACATGGGACTGAAGGAGGAAAAGAAGAAGGAACGGAAGGATGAGGAACAACAGAAGAGGAAGGAGGTGAGACAGAAGAATATTAAAATTACCTTCACATCAAATCCTTCTTACTTTTCCAAGACCGGCTCGGTAAACTCACTTCAAAACCTCATTTTTACACCAAAGAAGATGGGAGCCAAGAGGGAGCCAGCATTCAGCGCAAGTGCACCTCTCCCCCTGCAGGAACAACCATCGGTCGTTACGCAACAGAGTCCCGCCATTAAACCAGGTTTGCGATCCTCAGGTTTCAACATTTGGTTACCGTGCGACGGATAACTCCTGAAAATTTTGCCAGCGGCTGAGTTCGTGCATCACCCTGCTTCGTGGTTTCTTTGCTCCGTGGTTTGATGACTAAATCATTGTCGGGTTCCCTCGTCCCAGGCCATTACGGCTAGTCCTCCATTTACAACCTTTCATTTGGTTTGAAGTTATAACCGCACTGAAAAAAAAGTGACTTACAGTATGAGCATTTTTCACACACATTTTTCACATTTACTATCATTGCAGCATCCCTGTGCTCACATGATCAAAATTCAGAGGGCGGCTGGTTCATATTTATGACGGTCGCAGGGTCCCCGGGATCACGTGATCCCCTTTGGCAACCTTCTGACAAGCAAAGCCAACGGGGTAGCTAGATTCACTTAACAACGGTATGACTTAACCCAGGGGTAGGCCACCTTGGCTCTTTTACGACTCGTGGACTTCAACTCCCAGAATTCCTGAGCCAGCCATGCTGAGGGGAAAAGGAGAGGTTTCCAAGCTGAGCCATGCTGGCTCGGGAATTCTGGGAGTTGAATCCACCATAAAAGGGCCAAGTTTGAAGATCCCTGGTTTAAATATTTAAATATTTTTCCTCTAGGTCATGTGATCAAAATTCAGGCATTTGGGCAGGGGTAGGCCACCTTGGCTCTTTTACGACTCATGGACTTCAACTCCCAGAATTCCTGAGCCAGCATGTGGGAACTATGGCCCCTTCATGACTCGTGGACTTCAACTCCCAGAATTCCTGAGCCAGCATGGGGGAACTATGGCCCCTTCATGACTCGTGGACTTCAACTCCCAGAATTCCTGAGCCAGCATGGGGGAACTATGGCCCCTTCATGACTCGTGGACTTCAACTCCCAGAATTCCTGAGCCAGCATGGGGGAACTATGGCCCCTTCATGACTCGTGGACTTCAACTCCCAGAATTCCTGAGCCAGCATGGGGGAACTATGGCCCCTTCATGACTCGTGGACTTCAACTCCCAGAATTCCTGAGCCAGCATGGGGGAACTATGGCCCCTTCATGACTCGTGGACTTCAACTCCCAGAATTCCTGAGCCAGCATGGGGGAACTATGGCCCCTTCATGACTCGTGGACTTCAACTCCCAGAATTCCTGAGCCAGCCACGTTGAGGGGAACTGTAGAGGTTTCCAAGCTGAGCCATGCTGGCTCGGGAATTCTGGGCGTTGAAGTCCACCAGTCATAAAAACGCCAAGGTTGCCTACCAGTCATAAAAGAGCCAAGGTTGACTACCCCTGGACTAATCTAACTAACACCTCCAGGATTCATTTAACAACGTTGGCAAGAAAGGTTTTTAAAAATGGGGCAAAACTCAACTTAACAAATGTCTGGCTTAGCCACGGACAGTTTGGCCTCAGCTGAGGCCGTAAGTCGGCATAAGCTGTAACTCTAGTTTGCAAAGAACAGATTCAAGCACCGAGCTGGCAATCCAATTAATCATCTGTAGCCTACTCTCATTTGCAAACATTTCTGCCTGTTCTGCCTGCCTTTAAACCACATCCTTTTGATTTCAGTGGCGCTTTCCTTCGTGATGGCTGATCGTTGATCAAAATTATTACAAACTAAGCATGTTGCACTAATTCAAGCCTCATGCTGTTTGAAAAGTAATGAATGGGCCAAGGGCTAAATTAACTCGAAATAAAACCATCCTACTTCCTTTCCTTCATCTCTTCCAGCTTGGTACTGGTTTCTATCTCCTTAGACATGCTCTAAAATGACTTTCTGCTTCCAGCCAAACCTCTCCGGATGCATAGTTCAGATATGAATCAGCTTTTTTTTAACCACCACCACTTCCGATAACTTATTAGCCTTGTTAAACAGGAAAAGATTACGAAGCTGTTGATTGAATAGAACAGAGCTGGAAGGGACCTTGGAGGTCTTCTAGTCCATCCCCCTGTTCAAGCAGGAGAACCTATACCCTTTCAGACAAGTGACTGTCTAGTCTCTTCTTAAAAACCTCCAGTGATGGAGCACCCACGATTTCTGGAGGCAAGCTGTTCCACTGGTTAATTGTCCTCGCTGTTAGGAAGTTTCTCCTTAATTCCAGTTTGCTTCTCTCTTTGATCAGTTTCCAACCATTGTTTCTTGTCCTGCCCTCTGGTGCTTTGGAGAATAATTTGACCCCCTTTTCTTTGTGGTAGCCCCTCAGATACTGGAACATTGCTATCATGTCTCCCCTATTTCTTCTTTTCTTTAGACTAGCCAAACCCAAGTCCCGCAGCCGTTCTTTGCGTGTTTTAGTCTCCAGGCCTTTGATCATCTTAGTTGTTCTTCTCTGAATTTTTTTCCCAAACTCTCAACATCTTTTTTGTGACATGGTGACCAAAATTGGCTGCAGTATTCCGGGTGTGGTCTTACTAGTTTTTTTTTAAAAAAAGCGGTAATAATACTTTGCGTGATCTTGATTCTAAGGCTCTGTTTACACAAGCCAGGATTGCATTAGCTTTTTTGATTGCATCTCTTAGCTGAGGGAATTTCGTACAACAAGTAAGGTTCTTTTTTAGACTGCTTTGATAAGACCACACTCGGAATATTGCATCCAGGTTTGGCCACCACAATACAAAAACTATCTTTGAGAATCTAGAAAGAATCCAGAGAAGAACAATAAAGATAAATAGGGTGCCAGAAACTTAAAACATACAATGAATGAATGATTCAGGGAATTAAGTATGTCTAGAGCAGGAGTGGGGAACCTTGGCTCTTTTATGACTTGTGGACTTCAACTCCCAGAACTGGCTCAGGAATTCTGGGAGTTGAAGTCCACAAGTCATAAAAGAGCCAAGGTTCCCCACCCCTGCTCTAGTCTAATGAAGAGAATAATTAAGGGTGATATGTTAGGAGTCTTCCAATATTTGAGGGGCTGTCACAGAGAAAAGATGGTCAACTTATTCTCCAAAGCACCTGAAGGCAGAACAAGCAGCAATAGATGGAAGCTGATCAAAGGTAGCTTCAACCTACAACTAAGGAGAAACTTCCTGTCAGTGAGAACAATTAACCAGTGGAACATCCTGCCTCCAGAAGTTGTGGCTGTTTCCATCACTGGAGGTTTCTAAGAGACTGGACAGACATTTGTCCAGAATGACATAGGGTCTCCTGCCTGAGCAGGGGGTTGGACTAGAAGATCTCTGAGGTCCTTTCCACTCTGTTATTCTGTATTATGAACTAGTAGTGAGTTCAGAGAAGGGTTTTTTTTCTCCCCCCATTAAAAGCTCATTTGACACAAAGCAGAAGGCCTGCTTTGTCTCTAGAATGATTTCCTGTTTTAGCAAACATTCACTGAGTAATCCTTGGGCACTTCTCCACCAACTGCAATTGGATCAGCTATCAGACAGAGCGATCCACCGAAACTGCCCAACTTGATAGCCACGGAGTGCTGCCACTTGTGTTCACATTGCTGTCCATTCAAAGGCAGGAAGTTCCAACTTGCTCTGAAGAAGGAAGCTTCGAGAGAGCAATAATGGTATGCCAAATCTTGATTAAGCAAATAGAGTGTCTCAATTCTCATGCGTCTGGGGAAATGTACAGATAATCCTTGACTTACGACCAGCCTTCAGCCCAAAATTTATATAATAATAATAACACCCCAGACTTAACCATTGTCGATAAGAAAGACAAAAAAGTCTGGATAGTGGACGTGGCAGTGCCTGGAGACAGCAGAATAGACGAGAAAGAACTGGAGAAGATAACAAAATACAAAGACCTACAAATAGAAATAGAAAGACTGTGGCAAAAGCAAGCAAGAGTAGTACCAATAGTCATAGGCTCCTTGGGTGCAATCCCAAAACAACTGGAGCACCACTTGAACACCATTGGCATTGACAAATTCGCTATTAGTCAATTGCAAAAGACGGCCTTACTAGGAACTGCTTCCATCCTGCGACGATACCTGTAATACCATCAAACATCCACATCTGCCTATCCTGGGTCCTGGGTAAGGACTCGATAGGTAGACAAAATGCCAAATCCAGTCTGAACATCTGGCTGACTGTGCGATGATCCATAATAATAATAATAAAGTCAGAAGGGACCTTGGAGGTCTTCTAGTCCAACTCTCTGCTCAGGCAGGAAACCCTATACAATTTCAGACAAATGGCTGTCCAGTCTCTTCTTAAAAACTTCCAGTGTTGGAGCATTCACCACATCTGGAGGCAGGTTGTTCCACTGGTTAATTGTTCTAACTGTGAGGAAGTTTCTCCTTAGTTCTAGGTTGCTTCTCTCTTTGGTTAGTTTCCATCCATTGCTTCTTGTCCTGCCTTCAGGCGCTTTGGAGAATAACTTGACTCCCTCTTCTTTGGGGCAGCCCCTGAGATACTGGAACACTGCTCTCATGTCCCCCCTCATCCTTCTCTTCATTAAACTAGACATACCCAATTCCAGCAACCGTTCCTTATATGTTTTAGCCTCCAGTCCCCTGATCATCTTTGTTGCTCTTCTCTGTACTCTTTCTATAGTCTCAGCATCTTTTTTTACATCGTGGTGACCAAAACTGGATGCAGTATTCCAAGTGTGGCCTTACCGAAGCATTGTAAAGTGGTGTTGCTAAGTAAGAAATTTGTTAAGTAAGTTTGGTCCCATTTTTATGACTTTTCTTGCCATGGATAATAAGTAAATGTCAACATCCAGCTCAAGAATCCAAATAAAACTCCAGGTTCGTTCCATTTCTGAAAATCTCACTGTTTATTGAATACACTGCTTGGTTATGTTGAAGCAAAACTAACTCTGAGCTTCCAACACCGAATCGTAGACTTAAGCAATAATTTTCCCAGCCAAACCCCCAACCTCTTACATAGTCCATATAAACAAGTTCACTTTGTTATGGGAACCGTCTGCTTCAAACCCGCACCTCTTATGCTGTCCTTGAAAAGGATTCAGGCTCTCACCGTCTTCGGCAGAATTGTACAAGTTTCATTTCTCCTCTAAGCCACTCGAAAGTTAACACCTCCCCCTTGCTTACTCTAAAGGCAAGTTGAAACGCAGAGGCACGTAGTTGCCAACGTTTCAACCTTCACAGTGAATCACTGCAGGTGTTAAATTAGGAAGTGAATCTGGCTTTCCCATTAACACTGCTTATCAGAAGGTTGCAAAAGATAGTCACATGACCCCAGGACACTGCGACTGTAATAAACAGGGACCAGTTAACAGGCATCTGAATGTAAATCCCACAACTATGGGGATGCTGCAACAGTTGTAAGTGTGAAAAAAGGTCATAAGTCATTCTTTCAAGTGCTGTGGTTAACTTCGGTCACTAAACTATTGTCCAGTCGAGGACTATCTGTATTGACAAAGGTTCCACCAGCCTATAAATAGGCCCCGTCAGCAGAGTCAAACAATAAACTTTGGATTAAACTGTATCAATCACACTGCAGTTTAGCACTGATGCCTGTTTAAATTCCCTGAAGGAAGACCAAAAGATGCATGCTCTCTCGCACAAAAACAGATGTTCGGAAAGAACTGGCCTTCAATGCAAGCTCCTGAAATGTTTTATTCATTTCTTCTCCTTCTACAAAAACCAGATCCTCTCCTTTGTCTTGACTGAACCACCCATTATCCCAAAGCTTTTTTTAGGAGGCAGTTGGACTTCCTTGTTTTTCTTTGAAGACGTTTCGCTTCCCATCGAAGAAGCTTCTTCAGCTCTGACTGGATGGTGGCAAATGGAAGGATTTATACTCCTTGTAGACAGCTGGTCATTTGCCTCCTTTTTAGAGGGTCATTGAGGCCTCTTGGGGGTTTGTCTGTGTCCTCGGGGTCATCTGAGTGGTGCAAACGGGTGTGGACAGCCCTCTCTCAATAGAGGGGGAGGGAAACAACATCATCTACAACACAGTCCTTTCCAAGAAGACTCTACACGGATTTGCACATTCAGGTCAACTTCCAAGTGGCCTCAATGACTGCAAGTATGAAAATGACCAGCGGTCTGCAAGGAGTATAAATCCTTCCCTTCCCCACCATCTAGTCAGAGCTGAAGAAGCTTCTGGGATGAGAAGCGAAACGTCTTCAAAGAAAAACAAGAAAGTCCAGTTGCCTCCTGAAAAAAAAAAACACCTTTGGGATAATAACCATAAATGACTGAAATCTCCACAGACATGAACCACCTTTTCGTATTCCTGGAGATTATTTTTTGCTTTCGTCTCGGCTCTCATCATTGGCTAGCTTGAAATCCCCAAACTTCCTGGGGTTTTTTGATGGCCTCTTATTATAATCTCAGCCAAATCAGTTCTTGCTGAGCTCTTTCAAGATCAGCCAAGGCCAGAGTGGGGCAGGCAAAAGAGGATCACATGACCCTGGGACACTGTGACTGTCATAAATGTGAGTCAGTCAGCCAAGTGTCCAAATTTCGATCATGCGATCGCATGGAGACGTTGCGCTGGTCGTAAGTGTGAAAAATGGTCATAAGGTAATTTTTCACTGGCCTGGTCATTTTGAAAAGTCACCAGATGAAGGCTTGTAATTTCAAGGACTATCTGTCATTCTTCTCAGCCCTTGGAAGGAGGCAGTGACAAGCTACTTTGGAAAAACTTGGCCAAGGAAACTGCAGGGACTTGTCCAGACATGAGCGAATGGAAGGGAAAAAAAAAACCAACAACATTTCCAGAGAATATTACAAAGTGGTGGACTTTGTGGAAAATAAAACAAGAGTTTTTTCTAATTCCCTAGATAGATTTTTTTTTCCAGCCAAAAAAATGGAGCCACAGCAATTTCGGCCCTCAACTTTCCGTGAATGCATCCACTTCATTCCTTTACAAACTGGATAAAAATAGGCAGCTTCTAAAATAAATGCTAGTTTTCCCAAAAGGAAGAAAGAAAATGGTTCACGTTGTAAAAGGGCTAAAATGTGGTTGTTTTCCTCATATTTTTGTAACATTGTTGTTATGTTATGTTATGTTATGTTATGTTATGTTATGTTATGTTATGTTATGTTTGCCTCCAAATGTCTTACTCCACTGTGCAACAGTCAACAACTATAAATATCAAGCCTGGTCAAGGAATGGAGTGGAGTGGAGTGGAGTGGAGTGGAGTGGAGTGGAGTGGAGTGGAGTTGAGTGGAGTGGAGTGGAGTAGAGTAGAGTAGAATGTAGAGTGGAATATAGAGTAGAGTAGAGTAGAGTAGAGTAGAGTAGAGTAGAGTAGAGTAGAGTAGAGTAGAGTAGAATGTAGAGTGGAATAAAGAGTAGGATAGGATAGGATAGGACAGAATATGGAAAGAACAGAATATGGAAAGAATAGAATAGAATAGAATAGAATAGAATAGAATAGAATAGAATAGAATAGAATAGAATAGAATAGAATAGAATAGAATAGAATAGAACAGAACCCAAATTTTGATCACGTGACCATGGGGGAGGCTGCAAATGCTTCGTAAATCCCTTTTTTCAAGATTGCTGTAACTTTGAATGGCCACTAAACAAATGCGTGCAAGTCAAGTACTGTCCATCCTCTCTTTTGTTGGCCATTAAAATTGCAGAACCAACCACGATAGACTTGATTTTACTACCGGATTAATTAAAAACCTTTCTTGAGAATTAAAATAAAACAACAACAACAAAAAAATGACCAATGTTTGTTATCACACACTTCAGTGCAAAACTATCTGACACCTGTTGCTTTAGGACTGCTGGCTTGACTGCTGGCTTGGAAAACCCTGGGGCCCTTTCCTTGTATAATCCCCAATTTTCTTCTCCCAAAGGTGCTTTTTCAGGAGGCAACTGGACTTCCTTTGTTTTTCTCTGAAGACGTTTCACTTCTCATCTGACACGCTTCATCAGCTCTGACCGGACAGTGGGGGAATGGAAGTATTTATACTTCTTGCAGACAGCTGGTCATTTGCCTTCTTTTTAGAGAGTCGTTGAGGCCACCTGCAGGTTTACCTGTGTCCTCAGGGTCACCAGAGTGGTGCAGATGGGTGTGGAGCCTTCCTGGAACTGCTGAAAGGATTTGTGTTGTGGACTGGAGATAGACAGTGTCGTGTCCCTCCCCCTCTGTTGAGAGAGGGCTGTTCAACTTTGACATAGACGGCCTCTTTGATCGCTCCTCTTTCGAGCCAGCGGTCCTCTCTGTCCAAAATGTGAACTTTGCCTTTGTCTTTTAAATGCAGATCTGTACATTGGGGAAACAAAACAACCACTTCATAAACACACATGGCACAACACAGGAGGGCCAAGCCATCAGAGCCAGAGTCAGCAGGGCCGTCTGCGTTTAAAAGACAAAGGGGCGCTCTTTCCAAGACAGCAAAGTCCATATTTCGGACACGAGAGGACCGCTGGTCGAAGAAGCTTCTTCAGCTCTGGCTGGACGGTGGGATTGCTTTGAAAGAGGGGTCAAAGAGGCCATCTAGGTCAAAACTGAACCAACCTCTTTCAACAGAGGGGGAGGGATACAACATCATCCTTTTCCAGTCTACCACACAGTCCTGTCAGCGGTTCCAAAAAGGCTCCATGCCCATTTTCGCACTACTCTCTGAGGACACAGAAAAACCTCCAAGTGGCCTCAACGACCACAACCCTAATTCTAAAAGGAGGCAAATGACCGGCTGTCTGCAAGGAGTATAAATCCTTCCATTCCCCACCCTCCAGTCGGAGCTGAAGAAGCTTCTTGGGTGAGAAGCGAAACGTCTTCAAAGGAAAACAAGGAAGTCCAATGGCCTCCTGGAAAAAAGCATCTTTGGGACAACCAGGACCTGGAGGACTGTGAACCTCCTTAGCTTTGATGGCTGGGGAATTCTGGGAGTTGTAGTCCACAAGTCTTAAATTCGCCAAGGTTGGAGACCCGTGTATTAAGTATTCCAAGATGGTCTTTCCATAAGACAGTGATGGCGAACCTTTTAGAGACCGAGTGCCCAAACTGCAACCCCAAACCCACTTATGCATCGTCGGGTGCCGAGTGGGTGTGGCCCATTGGGTGGGCGTGGCCCATTGGGTGGGCATGGCTGTGGTGGTAACAGCAGACTGGGTGGGACTAAAAAGTTCAATCAATCAATTCCAACTTTGCAAGATCTTTTTTTTCCCTGCGAGAAGTTGAAATTGACTCATTGATTGAACTTTTTTTTTTTTTTTTGCACACGGCAGCGGAGGCCTAAAGCGAAAAGGTTTTATAAAACCCAGCTGAAGGCCTAGGACTGGGGCGACGGCGCGTGTACTGACAGAGAGGGCTCTGTGTGCCACCTCTGGCACCCCTGCCATAGGTTCACCACCCCTGCCATAAGACAAAGCCAGTCCTAACTAAATCTCTCCCTTTAGTCTTCATGGAGAACGGCCCACCTTTGATGTAGAAGGGATTAAAGGTTTACCTCTTCTATGTTCTTCCCTATTATTATTATTATTATTATTATTATTATTATTATTATTATTATTATTATTTACCAAACAAAGACAGAGCTGTGGCCTCTGCTTAGTTCAAACAACAACACAGCTGGGGAGAAGGTTCTGGGAACAAGATTCAAGACACAAAACTATTTTAATTACTATTATTGCTTTTTCAAAATAGAGACATTGCTGCCAGGCTAGGCTTGAATACAGTCTATTGTCTTGCAGCCGTACACACTTCCCCGAACAGCAAGAAAAAGGTTGCATCCAATGCAGCCTCTTCTGATAGAAAAATTCTGAATGAATGAAAGAAAGAAAGAGAAGGGAGGGAGGGAGGGAAGGAGGGAGGAAGGGAGGAGAGATGACTAAGTATTCTATTAAATTAGAAGAGTGCAAAAAACAAAAATTGAAAAGAAAGAAAGAAAGAACAAAAAAAGGAAGACAGGAAGGAAGGAAGGAAGGAAGGAAGGAAGGAAGGAAGGAAGACAGGAAGGAAGACAGGAAGGAAGGAAGGAAGGAAGGAAGGAAGGAAGGAAGGAAGGAAACTTTCTTTCATAAGAGAAAGGGAAAGGAAAGGAAAGGAAAAGAGGAAGGAAGGAAGGAAGGAAGGAAGGAAGGAAGGAAGGAAGGAAGGAAGGAAGGAAGGAAGGAAGGAAGGAAGGAAGGAAGGAAGGAAGGAGAGGAGATAGCTAACTTCTAGTTAAATTAGAAGAGTGCAAAAAACAAAAGTTGAAAAGAAAGAAAGAAAGAAAGAAAGAAAGAGAGAAAGGAAACTTTCATAAGAGAATGGGAAAGGAAAAGGGGAAGGAAGGAAGGAAGGAAGGAAGGAAGGAGGGAGGGAAGGAAGGAGGGAAGGAGAGGGAGATGGCTAACTATTCTAGTTAAATTAGAAGAGTGCAAAAAATAAAAGTTGTAAGAAAGAGAGAGAGAAAGACAGAGAGAGGGGAAGGAAGGAAAGGAAAGGAAAGGAAGGAAAGGAAGGAAAGGAAAGGAATTGAATTTTGACCCAGTCCCATTATCCTACACATCTTCCAGATCACAGGAGACATTTTTGGCCTAGCACAAGAGGAAGCAAGACAGGCTGAGGGAAAGGATCATCACCTTTTCCACTTCCTTTTGCTTCTCCAATCCTCTGTTCAACAACTCTTTGCTAACAGAGGCAACCGGCAACCATCCTGCACTTTCATTTTTATGTCACCGGGTAATTAGCGGCTGGCATTTACCGAAGGCTTCGGCGTGTTTGCAATACTTTGCATTAAATATTTACAACACACGCTGAGGGCGAGGAAGGAACCAAGGCAGACCGGAGACGCACAAGGCAAGTGAAGGAGCTCAGCTCCACCGGGAACAGTCCCAGGATTCCCCCAGCATCAGCGTTCAGATGCTCAAGTAATTAATCCCAGTTCAACTGGGCCACCTCCTCGGCTTCACATCGCACAACAAGAGGAGGAACAACCTTTGCTGCTTAAAACAAAAATTGAAAAAAAAAAATCCACCTGCAGACGGAGCTGAGCAGACGCAGCCCTCTTGTCGTGAAACCAAGCACTGTCTAAAAGAAAGCAATCCAAAGTCCTCGGCTTACGACCTCGACCCGGCCCCAGATTTCCCTTGCTAAGCGAGACATTTGCTAAAGGGAAGTTTGCTTCTCTTGACGACTTCTCCTGCCCCGGCTGTTAAGTGAATCCCTGCAGTGGATAAGTTAGTAACACCGTTACGGGCTTCCCCTGTTGACTTTGCTTCTGAGGAGGTCGCAAAAGAGGGTCGCGTGACACACACACACACCCGGAGACCCCATGATGTCATAAATAGGAGTCTGTTGCCAAGCGTCTCAATTTGGGCGGCATGATCACCTTGGGGTGCTGCGACCGTCGTAAGTCATTAAGTCACTTTTTTTTGGGCGCAGTCACTAAACAAAACTGTCGTTAAGTCGTGGCCTATCTGCCTCTATTTGTGTTTTCCTCTGTTCTCTTGTTATTCTTTATCCATTTCTCCTGGTGGTTAGTTTACGTGGTTTTGGTTTTTTTTTTTTTTTTTTAATGTGTACGTTTTGCAAAACGGAATAAAAGGATTCCCAACAAAAAAAAAATTACAGGAATTCAATGGGGATGCTGCCATGGTGGTTAATTAAGGGGGGGAAACGGTCACAAGTCCGTTTTTTTTCCGTGCCGTTGTTATTTCGGACTGTCACTAAACGAACAGTTGTAAGTTGAAGGATTATCTGTATTGCAAGAGGGAGAATCAGCTAAGAAGAAAAGGCTGTTTGAAGGGGCTGGGCGTAAAATCAAAAGGCAAGGGAGAAATATCTTCTTGCCTCCATTCAATATCACGGCCGCAAAAGGCCAGGCGAGAACAGGCAGATACAGGGATCTAGCAGAATGAGTGACAGTGTTTCATCCAGTTTACAGGTTCTGCATCCTACAACAGCTGCACCCCCACCCCAGGAATAATGCTGATTAGAAATAATCAGCTGGGCTAGAAATAATACACCTTGCAATATATATGGATAGGATAGGATAGGATAGAATTTAAAAAATAAAAATTGAAATTGAAATAGAATAATGTAGAATAGAATACAATAGAATAGAATATAGAATAGAATATAGAATAGAATAGAATAGAATAGAATAGAATAGAATAGAATAGAATAGAATAGAATAGAATAGAATAGAATAGAATATGGAATATAGAGTAGATTAGATTAGATTAGAACAGAACAGAATAGAATAGAATAGAATAGAATAGAATAGAATATAGGATTGGATTTGAAATAGAAATAATGTAGAATAGAATACAATACGAGAATAGAATAGAATAGAATAGAATAGAATAGAATAGAATAGAATAGAATAGAATAGAATAGAATAGAATATAGGATTGGATTTGAAATAGAAATAATGTAGAATAGAATACAATACGAGAATAGAATAGAATTTTAAAAATAGAAATTGAAATAGAAATAGAATAATGTAGAATAGAATACAATATAGAATATAGAATAGAATAGAATAGAATAGAATAGAATAGAATAGAATAGAATAGAATAGAATAGAATAGAATAGAATAGAATAGAATAGAATAGAAGATAGGATAGGATAGGATAGGATACAATTAAAAATAGAAATAGAATAATGAAAAACAGAATACAATACAATAGAAGAGAGTGGAGTGGAGTGGAGTGGAGTGGAATGGAATGGAATGGAATGGAATAGAGTAGAATAGAGTAGAATAGAATAGAATAGAATAGAATAGAATAGAATAGAATAGAATAGAATAGAATATTGGAAGCAACCTTGGAGGTCATCTAGACCAACCCCCTGCTCAGGCAGGAAACCCTATACCATTTCAGACAAATAGCTGTCCAGTCTCTTCTTAAAAACTTCCAGTGTTGGAGCATTCACCGCTTCTGGAGGCAGGTTGTTCCACTGCTTAATTGTTCTGTCAGGAAGTTTCTCCTTAGTTCTAGCTTGCTCCTCTCTTGCTTCTTGTCCTGCCCTCAGGCACTTAGGAGAACAGCTTGACTCCCTCTTCTTCGGGGCAACCCCTGAGATACTGTAAGACTGAAATCCTGTCCCCCCCCCCCTCGTCCTTCTCTTCATTAAACTAGACATATACCCAGTTCCAGCAACCGTTCTTTGTATGTTAACCTCTGAATCGCAAGAAGCCTCCAATATTGCAAAACAACTACTGCCCACTCGGGAGTTTTGCCAAAGAGCAAAAACTCAGCCCAACTTTTGACAGGCTTCCCTCTGCTGGGCGTAAACCGTGACACCCCCCCCCCTTCCCTGCCCCCACGTTGCCTTCCAGCCCCCCTAAAAAGAAAAGCAAGAATACAAGGAGCTACACACAACCTACAATTTAGCAAAGTACTTAATAATAATAAAAAGCAACTTCAAGCTGGTTCTGGGAATTCCCCGCCCAGTGAGATTTTGTTTTGGAAAAAAAAAAAGAAACAAAATATCAAATATTTAGAATAAACACCCAACTTGATTCGTAAGCAGTCGAGACGAAAACTTGCACCGCAGGAATGAAAATGTCTCCCTGGCCGGATTTTACATTCGCAGCTTTCCTTCCCAGGCAACGTGGAAGTGGCGCCTATTTCACAACGTAACCGGCTTCACACGACCCGCTCAGCTAATCGGGTTAGAGAGAGCGGCATTCCGACAGGTTGGGCTCAATGTTAGTTCTTGGGGTTTCGGGGCAGCGCAAACCCAACTCACCCTTCGCAACTGTGCGCACCCCCCCCCCCCACCTTGCCTCTCCAAACACAAAAGCCCCTGCAAAGCAGGACACGCCAATGACAGCCCTCCCCATTCAGACGACTCCGGGAAAAAGCGTGTCGGGGGGGGGAAAAGCTCTGCCAGCAGGAAAAGCTTCAAGGCAGGGAGAGAGCAAAGAGGGGAAGGGAACGAACCGGCCAGCTAGAAGGAAAGGAGGGGGGAGGGGGGTTATTTGCGGTTCGGATATGGAACGTTCCTATACACGCGCAAGGCTGGGGTCGTCTGAACGCGCCTCCCCACCCAGCAAACGCGGCGGAGGATTGGTGGGGGGGGGAGACGAGACGCCTCTCTCTCTATGCACCAAGCCCAATTTGTGAGAGAGGAGGATGGGGGGGCTGTAGAGGTTGGGGACAGGGAAGGGAAGGATGGGGAGAGGAGGAAGGAAGGAAGGAAGGAAGGAAGGAAGGAAGGAAGGAAGGAAGGAAGGAAGGAAGGAAGGAAGGAAGGAGAGAGACGGGGGAGGGAGGGAAGAAGGAGAGAGGGAGAAAGGCAGGGAGGGAAGAAGGAAGGAGAGAGGAAGAAGGAAGGTCACAGAAAGGAAGAAGCAAAGACACAGGAAGGAAGGAGAGAGAAAGGGAGGGAAGGAAGGAGGGAGGGAGGAAGAAGGGAGGGAGGGGGGAAGGAAGGAGAGAGAAAGGGAGGGAGGAGGAAGGGAGGGAGGGAAAGAATGAGAGCGAAAGGAAGGGACGGAGGAAGGAAGAAGGGAGGGAGGGAGGGAGGGAGGGGAGGAAGGAGAGAGGGAGGAAGGAAGGGAGGGAGGGAGGAAGAGAGGGAGGGAAAGAAGGAGAGAGAAAGGAAGGAGAGAGGAAGGAAGGAGGAAGAGGGAAGGAAGGAAAAGAGGGAGGAAGAGAGGGAGGGAGGGAAAGGAGGGAGAGAGGGAGGGAAAGAAGGAGAGAGAAAGGAAGGAGGAAGGGAGGAAGGAAGGAGGAAGAAAGGGAGGGAGGGGGAAGGAAGGAAGGAAGGAAAAGAGAGAGGAAGGGAGGAAGAGAAGGAGGGAGGGAGGGAAAGAAGGAGAGAGAAAGGAAGGAGGGAGGAAGGAAGGAGGAAGAAAGGGAGGAAGGAAGGGACCAGAAGGGACTCTCCCCCCCTCGCCAGCCCCGAAGGAGCCCGGCTTACCTCCGCCTCGCTGCAGCGCCGACGCGCAGCCGGCAAGCAGCGCTTCCTGCGCGCCAGAGAGCCAACCAGCCAACGGGGCCCGGCCTGGCCTGGCCTCCCGGCGGGGCCGCCCCTTCCAGCAGCAGCAGAGCAGCGCCCAGGAGGCGGGCAGGCTCGGCGGCGCCCCGCCCGGCTGGAGGCGGCGGCGGCTGGAGGCGGAGGCGAGGCCGCCCAGCGGGGCTGCGGCCGGCCGGGGAGGCCCGCGGCTCCCCCCGCTGCCGCCGGAGCCTCAGCGCGTCGGGCCTTCGGGCCGCGCCGGTGACATCATCCCCCCAGCCGGGAAGGCGAGGCCGGCCGGGGCTGCGCCGACGAAGCTCCTCCCGGCCGGCTCCGCCGATCCCCGCTCCCTGCTGCCTTTACGGGCGGTCCTCGACTTACGTCCTCCCCGAGGGAGGCCGGCGTGGCTGTGGCTAAGGGAGACGCTGCCCCGTCCTTTCCTGCCCACCACGGATGTAAAACGAATCAGGGCAGCTGCTCAGTTAGTCACCCAGTTCTGAAGCCAGGGTTCTGACCCTGGGGCTTAGGACTCGCTTAGTGACAGAAATGAAGGGGTCCCGGGGCTGCCTGGGAGCCCGAGTTGGAAACGGACCGATGCAAGCAAGGAGAGGGAAATGCTAGTCGTGGCCCAGTCCCCACGCCTGGCAACCGACATAAGGGCGAGGACAGGTGGTCTTCAACTTTACAACGGTTCATTTAGCGACCGTTCAAAAGACACTAAATGAACGTGTGGCCGATTTTTCCCCAAACACGCACAACGATTGTTGCAGCCATCCCCAGAATCATGTCATTTTCACATTCATGTTCTCGGCAACCAGTTCCTATTTATGATGGTCGCAGCATCCCCTGGGATCCGGTGATCCCGTTTTTTGCAACCTTCTGACCCGCAAAGTCAATGGGGAAGGCAGATTTCCGTGGCCAGGAAAGGATGGGACGCTGTATCACTTAGCCACATCCGTGCCGGGCCCCATCAGAGAGGACGTAAGCCGAGGACCACCCAAACATAATCTGACCCAGAAACAGCTGCCACTGGGCAAGGCGTGGCTGCGGAGATCGGGGGCTGGCGCCTTCTAGCGCTACTCCACCATTGTGGCAGAAAGCTGGTAAGACTTAACAGCCTCAGTGCCCCGTGGCTGTGTGCAATTGTACATGTTTGTTGCCGAGGGCAACTGCAATCAACTTCTTCATTGTTAGTTCAGCATCTTTGTGGTAACTATATCTGATAAGTGTGGTAAGGCCACACCTTGAATATGGCATCCAGTTTTGGTCACCGCATTACGAAAAAAGATGGTGAGACTTTGGGGGGGGGGAAGTGCAAAGAAGAGCAACTAAGATGATTAAAGGCCTGGAGACTAAAACATACGAAGAACGGCTGCGGGAATTGGGTCCGGCTGGACTAGGAAGGACATGATAGCAGTCTTCCATTATTTGAGGGGCTGCCACAAAGAAGAGGGGGGTCAACTTATTTTCCAACGCACCAGAAGGCAAGACGAGAAACAATGGATGGAAACTCATCAAGGAGAGAAGCAATCTGGAATTAAGGAGGAACTTCCTAACAGCAAGGACAATTAACCAGGGGAACAACTTGTCTTTGGACGTTGTGGATGCTCCATCACTGGAGGGTTCTAAGAAGAGACTGGACAGCCATTTGCCTGAAATGGTATAGGGCAGTGTTTCTCAACCTTGACAATTTTAAGGCATGTGGACTTCAACTACCAGAATTCCACAGCCAGCATTGCTGGCTGTGGAATTCTGGGAGTTGAAGTCCACATGCCTTAAAATTGTCAAGGTTGAGAAACACTGGTATAGGGTCTCCTGCTTGAGCATGAGGTTGGTCTAGAAGACCTCCAAGGTCTCTTCCAGCTCTTTTCTGATTGATTAAAGTCTTTTGTGTTACTGGTAATCTCCGTACATAGATAGCTAGATGACGGTGTAAGTCTGTAGTACAGCCCCCATCTGTTCAGCACAAACAGGAAGGAAGAGTATATTCATCCTTGCCTTTATTGTTTTTGTAAATAAATCAGGGTGGCAAAGATGCCCTAATACCCCTCCTTCCTATCCCCCCCCCAATATCCTTGTGAGATGAGTTGGGCTAAATTGTATTTCTGCACTCTGGACAGTTGGCAGTTAGTTTTAGTCCTGGATGATTTATGTGCGGTTCAGCACACTTGATTATTTATTTATATTTTGTAGGTAGCTGCCCATCTCCCAAGACAGTGATGATTAAAACGGAAACGAAAAGACCAAACCAAACCTAAAACCAAAAGGGAAACACAAGTATGCAGAACGACTAGATCCAATAAGGTCAACATAAAATTTATGTCTGAACTCTAAAAACATTCCACTTATTATATGTTTTATTATACAAAAACTGATCAATATTACTGTGCCCTTAAGGTTTAACAGTATATTCAAAACTTCCATTGGTTTCTACTAGTGGAGAAGGGTTTTGCTGTTATTTTTGTATTTTGTATGTGTAAATATGTATACCCGTGGATGTATTTGTGCATGCATCTGCATGTATATAGTGTAAGTCACGCTGGTAGTTTTAGTTAAAATTAACAGGGCCGTCCAAAGTAGTAAGTGCTATCCATACTAGTGAATCATCACCACATTGACAGTTGGGTAGGAGAATCAATTGCTAGTGTGCAAAACCTTTTCTGGAAGTGCAAACAGTGACAATCCCATTAATAGCTTTAGTCATTCTCGGAAGGTTGTTCCTGATAATCTGAGAAAGGACAACATGATTTACAGCTATCCTGTGTAGGAATTTTCTGCTTTCAGTTCCTTTCAATTAAGACTAGGTTGGGAAATTGTATGTCTATCATGCCGGGGATTTTTGTATGGATACAAAGCATGGACAACTGTCCCAAATGATAATGGAACCGTGAGCCTTTGAAATGTGGATACAGAACATCAGTCACAATGTTGAATGCGTACAAAGAACGCATCCAAAGAACAGGTGAAAAGTGGGAAATTGTAATTTCACCCCAAAAAAAAGAATTAGAATGTTTAGGACACGTCGTAAACACTCAACCAGAAAAACATCAGTTGCTGAGGTTAATTACGGAAGGAAATATCCAGAGGAAATGTATCCCGGTTGGGAAAAAAAATGGTTTGGCCAAAATGCAACATTCTTGTTTTATACAAGATCATCAAAAGAACAAAGAACGGTGAGGATTGCCAAGCTTCAGGCGGAGATGGTGCTAAAAGATGAAGCTTGCAAACAAAATCCCATCATGCATTTAAAGCAAAGGAGGAACTAATTGTTTGTGGCACCATTCAGCCTTGCGTGAGATGTCTACCCCTCCATGGTCTTGTTGTTGTTAATTGCGAAGTCGTGTCCGACCCATCGCGACCCCATGGACAACGTTCCTCCAGGTCTTCCTGTCCTCTACCATCTTCTATAGTCCATTGAAGCTCACGCCTTCTGCTTCAGTGACTCCATCCAGCCACCTCCTTCTCTGTCGTCCCCTTCTTCTATTGCCCTCAATCTTTCCCAGCATTAGACCCTTCTCCAGTGAGTCCTTCCTTCTCATTAGGTGGCCAAAATATTTGAGTTTCAACTTCAGGATCTGGCCTTCTAAAGAGCAGTCGGTTTTTGCCTTTTAGTACTGTCCATGGGGTTTTCATGGCAAAGATACTGGAGTGGTTTGCCATTTCCTTCTCCAGTGGATCACATTTTGTCAGAACTCTCTGCTATGACCTGTCCGTCTTGGGTGGCCCTGCACGGCATAGCTTATAGCTTCACTGAGTTACGCAATACAGATATTTCAGTTGACTTAATGTCAATAGGATTGCCACTGTATCCCAGGTTAAGAGGCCAGAGAAGCATTATAACTATCCACAAACAAAAAAAGAACTGTAATTCTTTCTTGATCTGGACAAGCTTGAAGTCATTCCTGAGACATCTGAAGGATCTACCCGTTCCCCTGAACTTTTCAAGGAAGCACCACAAGCCATTACAAAAACAGAATCGGAAGTGTCTTAAATGAGTGTCTCTGGAGATTCTCAGCCATCCAGGTCCTGGTTGTCCCAACGGTGTTTTTCCAAAAGGTTAACTGGAGTTTTTTTGAAGTTTTTTTTCCTTGAAAACATTTCATTTCTCATCTAAGAAACGTCTTCAGTTCTCAAAGGAAACCAAGGGAAAAAATAAAAGTCGAGTTGCCTTTTGGAAAAGCAATTTTGGGACATATAGTCAATAAGGATTCCCTTCAATTGTGGCCTTGGGTCTACTATATCCTGTTTTGAAGTCCTGACTAGAGAGTTGAGAGAAAGAATTAGCCAAGGTAGACGGTCTTAAAGCAATCGGTGCTTGGAAATTCCAAGTTGTATTCAAACGGAACATCTGGAGGCAACAGACCTGACTGAAAACATGAACATTTAGAGATAAACCCCCCCAAAAACCATCCTTCGCTTCTAGCACATGGTTGAGATTCAAGTCTCAAACCTTCCATGCGGGAGTAACTTCAAGAAGAACTCTACGTGTTTTCCTGGGACACTCACTTACCTTCTTACAAGGCTATCCATCATAGTCTTTAGAAATGCAATTTCCAGGCTATTTTTGGGAAGAATGTGCTTTCTCCTTTTGCCCACCTCTTTGTTCCCTAACCTTAGCATCTTGAATAATCAAAGTACAATTATTGCTTGGAGATGTAGTAGCAAAGAGGGTAGTGACAAATTGATTGCTGATTGTCGTTTTATCCTGACCGCTTCTTGTGAATTCCTGCGGGCCACGTAAATATCTCCGTAGGTTGGTTATAAATCAGAATATCCTCTTTCTGATGATCCTCACAGTATCTCAACCCCTTCAGAAGGACAAATCGGCCACTGTCCAAATCAATCCATCAATCAATCAATCTCTCTCTCTCTCCCTCTTCTCTCTCCCTCTCCCCTTCTCTCTCTTTCTCTCCTCTCTCTCCCTCTCCCACTCCCTCTTCTCCCTCTCCCCCTCCCTTTTCCCTCTCCTTTTCTCCCTCCCCATCTCTCTCTCTCTCTCTCAGGGTTGACATGAGGGTCCTCGGTGCTCTCTGAGTTTGCTTGTTTTCTTGCGGACATTTCATTACCCAACTAGGTAACGTCATCAGTGCTTGAAAGGGCTGGGATTTGCAGACAGGAGGAGGAGAAGGGAAAGGGGGAGGAGGAAGAGGAAGAAAACAACCAAGCTCAGAGAACACTGGGGACCCCACATTGTTCTCCTCCTCCTCTCCATAAACACCACTCCCTTCTAGCACTGATGACGTTACCTAGTTTGGGTAATGAAACGTCTGCAAGAAAACGAGCAAACTCAGAGAGTACCCAGGACCCTCATACCAGCAGACAACTAGCCATTCCTTTCTCTGTTTTGTTAGCCTTCCTTTCTTTCCCCATTTCTTAGCGCTTTGGCCTCAAAAAAAAAAAAAACTTATAAAATTGCCTTCTTCTCTGGCCTCAAATTCACTCAGCTTCTGCGATCCTGAGGATGGGGACACACACAACACACACACAAAAAAACCCCATCCTTGACGCCTACTTACATATGGCGAAATAGTTTTTGCAGTCCTGCCACATGCTACCCGCAGCTGTTTCTATGGTAGTGCGATTTGCTTTTGGATGAGATTCCTATGAAAATGTAAGGCTATCTGACTGAAAAACAAGGCTACAATTTTTAATTTACAACCGGCGCTATGGTAACCGAGCACATTATTCTGTTTACAAACACAGATTCCAAGCCTGGGAAAGTTCAGCTGTTGTTTTTTTTTTGAATTAAATAAATAAATGGAGGAGCCTCTCTTGAAGATTTCATGAGTAGCACTGAAAAATGATTCGAACCGGTCTTGAAGAAAAGGAATAGACCCACGTTTCAATACCAGAGATATTCTTCACCTTCAAATGGAGTTAAGCGAATGATATTTCTACACACCACGATAAGATCAGACTGGTGAAAAGAAACCACTGTACGAGGAGAAAAAAAAAAAAAAAACACCATACCACAATTCTGAAAAGCCAGCAAATTCAGTTAAGAGTGCAAAACTGTATTTATTACATGTTCTGTTTTAGAACCCGGAGCAAATCGGAAACCCCTTTCCAGAAGTGAATAAATTGGACGATGCTTTTTTGTTTCTTGAAAAGCCAAAATGGACAGAGCAATGGAACGCTCAGAAAAATGTTTCAAAAATTTGTATTCTCCTGAAATAAGAGAGAAGATCTGACTAGCTGGCAAGCCTCCCTTTGAAATGGTTATTTGTCAAAGTTTTCTTAATATTTTTGTTTAAATGAAACACGGGCGGTTATGTTCACCCAGTTTTGCCGTTGCTATCTGTGTGGTTCCTCGTTTTTGTGTTTTATTTGTGGTTTTGCCTGGGTGTGCAGGTGCGCTAACTGCTTCATCTGTGTTATCTTCCTTTTTTGTGTGTGTGCGCGCCCCGTGGTAAAATTTACTGCTGGATGTTTCAACGTTATTTAGGTCCCCTTGTCGGATTGTCTTGTAACTTCTTTAGATTGCAATACTTCCTGTAAAATGAGTGCTGGATCCCCCCCCCCCCAAAAAAAGGTAATTAAGACTGGCTTTATGTTTTGGCCATGGCCCTTTGCCCTGGATTTAGATTCTGACGCAACCTGCTTTCCTTCCAGCCTTCTAGAAAATTCTTGTTTAGTTACGGCCACCGATAATCTGACAACCCCTTTCAGATAGCATGTGTAACATGTTCCTATTCTCCCTGTGGCTGCCAATCGTGAAAGTTTGAGATTCTTCTCTTAAATAATCCGTAGGTTTTACAGTTACGCTGCTGTCTGCATTAAAAAATTGTCGTTTCAAATTTCTGCACCCGACGGAGGGAAAAACTGGCTGCTTGGTGGCTATTTTTTGAGTACAAGTAACCTGTGAGGACACCTTGAATTAAAGATCATGTCAAGAATGAAAATTTGGCAGTTACGTGCCCCTCTGTTTTCATATTGCCGTTAGAAAAATAGGGGGGGGGGAGATGTTGTTTTTGACTGGGTTAGTCAGAGAAACGAAACTCTTCCAGTTCTACAGAAGGAAAGCCAGCGGTATGGAAATGTCCTTTCGAGGACATTCTAGCAGGTGTGAAGAAGATAGCAGACGGTTCCCATAACAAAGAGAATATGTTTACATGAGCTACGTGGCTGGGAAAGTCATTGTTATATTCTATGGTCTGATGCCTTAGGATTTTAGTTTTACTTTGCCTTTACCAGGCCATGTATTCAATAAACAATTAAGCTTTTCAGAAATGAGAATAATCCTGGATTTTTTATTTGGCTACTTGAGCTGGACGTTGACAGATCTGAACTGGAAAAAGACAACGGGTCAATGGCAGAAAGACCAGCTATTCTGGTCACAGTGTTACTTTGTCAAACTCCTTTATCGCTGCTCCACAAGTAAAATCATAACAACTGTGTAAAAGCCGTGTATTTGTATGCTTTTTTTTAGGAGGAAATCAAAACAGTCCAAATTTAAGGGGAAATAACCAACGTTTCTTCATTCGCATTCCTTCTTTCGTCTTCATATTGACTAATGTTGAAAGCCAACACTGCTAGCTCGGCGACAGAAACACACAGTGTGTGATTGCAGCCCTCCCAGAGCATAATTTCATGCACTCTACACAACAGCCAACGGTGATGAAAATTGCAATAGTCATAAAGACGAACCCATTCCCAAGATCTGAATTGTGTTCCCGTGATCACAGGGATGCTGCAAAGGCCGTAACTGTGAGAAACGGCCACAAGTCACATTTTTTTCAGTGCTGTTGTAACTTGGAACAGTCACTAAATGAATTGTTGTAAGTTCGAGGCTTGCCTGTACTGTACAATTTATTCCTTTGGCCCAAACTGGACAATTGTAGCTCAATCCTCAAGGGCCCCATTTTAGGATGGTTACGTCTTCAGTCACTAGAGAGTTCTGCTCAACCCCAATGAATTATTAAAACTCTGACATTTACATATTTTATTATTATTATTATTATTTGAGATGACTGCGTATTACAGGATACCGACAGCTGTTAGACATCTGTGTACACAGATACATTTTTTCCTCGTAAACACAAATGCATAATATAATAGTATACAGAACAGAAAAGTTCTCCTGTTCATTCGTCTGAAAAGTAGCTTATTTGGAAACCAAGTTATCCTAAGGAAGTGTTCAGCCCTCTTGTGTGATGGTTTTTTTTTTCTTTTTTGTTTTTGTTTGTTTTTGGCAATCTGACTCGTGATTTCTGAAATAATTAGAACATGTAAAATGACTCAGCTGAAAACTAAAGAGACGGGAGCAATGCTTTGGTATATTTTGAATACGCGAGGGTATCCCAAAAGGATAAAAATGATGGATTCACACACTCCAGCATTCTTTACAGATTGTGAAACGACGAACAAAAAATAAAATAAAATACAATCATGTAATGCGTTGCTTGCAAGAAAGCTCTGTAAAAAGTCAGCTCCATTCTGAAAACACTGTGCCAAAATTGGAAAAAAAAACACACATCTGGATTTAGCTTTTATACTCTTTGGAAAAAAGACAAACAACCTTAGACTTTTTTTTTCCCTACCCTGATGGAGCAGAAAAAAAATCCCACAAATACACAGAGAGTAAAGATTAAATATGAGACGACACATTTCAGCAAAAACAGGAATATAAGTTAAAAATTCTGCTGGGGCTAATGCAGACTCAACACTCATTTTCTCTTAACTTTGGTTCACAAACTGGATCTTGCCCCTTTCCCCTCTCAAACTATGTGTCTTCAGTTAATAATGGTGGTTAATGTAACCAAGATTTCTGGTTTACCGTGACTTGGACTATAGAATATGAAGATAATGATAGTGTACCATCAAGTCAGTGTCAATTCTTCATGGCCAACAATTAAGGTTGTCTCCCAGAGGATCTGTCTGTGGTGCTTTAGATTTTCCAACAGTGAGATCTGAAGACTGAGGACCATAACAGTTTAAATGGAATTAAAGTGGAAGGCGGAAATTTGGTCTATTGCTAGGGAAGGGAAAGACTGCCGATACAAATTATGCATTTGAAGTTTATTCACCATGGTTAAGTACTGGATGGGTGGCGGAAATAAAAGTTTTTCATGAACGAAGTGAAATTTATGGAGCAAGACTAAACTGGTTCTGTTTGTGCCAGTTTCGTTCAAAACATCTGGAGCCCACGTTAAGATAACAACAGAAGGAATGCGATGGAAAACAAATTATATTGGATGGATATTCTGAGATCAGGTCTCTAGTTTCTAGGATAGCAAAGTTTTCTATTGTGCTAACGGTAAGAACACTTTAACCCTGATTTTTTTTTGTCTTTTTTTTTTTTTAGAGAACACTTATTTTTCTATAACCACAGAACAGTAAATCTATTACTACAGGTTTCCAAAATGCTGTTTTTGGTCCGTTATCACGCTTGGTGCCAAAGCAATTTCCTACTGCCAATTCAACCTGAACGCTTAATGCGAGATCAAGCTCAGACATTTTGGGGGATAAAAACAAGTGCTTCAAACTTTGTGCTTCTTGCTCTAATTTGCCGTTTTCTTAGCAACAACCACAGGGAACAAAAGCCGCTAGTGAAACAACAGGATTTTGCTCACCACCCCATTCCACGATTGAGACGTTATTCGGAACACTTACGGAAGGAGTCCCAGCGGCTGCATCAAATCTAAACGAAATTCTTGGAGAAATATGTCCTAAAATAGTTAAAAAAAAAAAACATCTGCCAGGGTGGGGACTCAAAATGGCAGCCATGGACTATATCATTGTGACCAACATCGTAGCCTGTTTTTAAACCCCTTGGGATGCCACTTTTAGTAAGACGTTAAGAGCGGGACAAAGTCCGTTAACACTGTTCGTCGTCACAAAAGGGGAGGAAAACATTTTAGAAACTAAAAAATAGGTTTAAATTTAGATCAATTTCAAAAGTAAAGGGAAAGTTTTCCCATTCTTGAAACTCCTGTTTGCTCCGACCAGTTGTTGCTACTCAAAGAATGAGCTGAGGGGGGGGACAATCAACTTTCTTTGGACACAGGGGTGGTGGGGGGGGGTGTCCTTCCTGCATTGGTTACCTTTCTGCAAGCAACTGTTAAACTATCAAACTCTGTCCATAAATTTGGTCGCTGAGGGTGAAACCATCCAGTTAGCATAAACACTATCATTTGCATATCTTGAAAACACAGCCTTAGGCCCGTCGCTTCTGGCAAGTGGAACAGGGCTCTCTTCGGGCCAGTTCGGATATGACATGCCTAAAAATGAAAACAGATAATTTTTTCTGCACTGAAGAAGTGACACTTCATGTGCAGACAGAAAAGCCCTTGACAAAACTCCCTTCGCAAATTGCAAGCCAATTGACAAAGATTTGACGCCTGCCTTCCCCACGAAACTCAAAAGCTGTTTTTTTCCAAGGAACTGGGACCCAAAGCTAAAACCCCACAAAAACAGGTACTTTGATGCAGCCTGCTAATACAGGGGTCCCCAACCTCCGGTCCATGGACCGGTCCCGGTCCGTGGCATACCAGCAACCGGGCCGCACAAACAAGCAAACCGCAAGAATGCAGGCAGCACACAAAACCACACACCCTCCGGTCCGTGGGAAAACCTCTCTCCACGGAAGCGGTCCCTGGTGCCCAAAAGGTTGGGGACCTCTGTGCTAATAGGTTTGCTCTCAAGAAGCTCTTTTTTAAAAAAAAATAATAATAATAATAGAGAATGTTATATTTTTAGGGGAATGCAAAAACACGGGGGGGGGGTCTTGCAGTGGCGCAAGCAAGAATCAATCTCACAATTTGAAAAAAAGTCTTAACATCTCTGCGTGCATGTTTCAATCAAAGACACTGATCATCTCGCTGGGAGAGGAAAGAAGGTTTATTTGCGTGTTTGTGTGTGCGTATGTATGTGTTTACATGCACACACAAAAGTGTATATAAATGTGTTTGAGAGCCCGGAACATACTCCATAAGGCCACTGAAAATGTATATAAACAAAAACTTGATTCTGGCTTTTTGTAAATGGCTTAATTTGATGTTTGTCTTTTTTTAAAAAAAAAAAAACTGTAAGGTGCTCGTAGTTCTTTTGGAATTAGGCAGGGTAATTATAATACCCAGCCCAATTCCTTTATCCCACTAAGTCAAGTATCTTATATGGAATTCTAATCCTGACCATTGAAAAGTTCCCACCCATTTCCCAAAAAAATCCTGGATTACAAAAACGGGATTAACAAGGCATAAAAATTATTTAAGTGCCTGGCTAGGAATTTGAGAATTGGGGGCTCCGGGATTAAGCACCTCAACATGACAAATAAATTGAAAGGCATGGCTTGAATTAAAGTCATTTCAAGGCATTGATGGCACGTGCAACGTTTAATTAGGAGATCAAAACGTAGGAGTTTTGGCAAGATCTGTCTTTACTGTCCATCTCACCAACACAATATCAAAGCACATTCCTTCTAAGACACTTGAAACCACATTCAAAACAGGGCGTAGAGGCCAACATTTTCGTGGGGGAAAAAAAACACCCCAAAGCATGTGAAAACAGCAATGGTTGTTTTCAATGGGATCCTCAACAATTCTCTATCCAGCAGTGGTGACTTTCCTACAGTTTCGGCTGAGTCTTTCAGCTCTCCCCCCAGACGCATCTGAAAAAACTGTTAGTAAGTAGGCATGACTGTACAGAAACATAATATACACAGGAAACATTTCTGATTGTGGACTCCATTCAAATCCAAACAAGAGAGGACTCTAAACAGTGAAAAAGAGAGGATCAACTCAAACTTTGAAGCAGTTAAAAATGGTGATGCTGAAAAAAAGAGACCACCTCAAAAAAAGTGGGGGTTAAATGCTCCAACCCCAGACATACACAAAAGGATAATTTTAATTGGATAATGGCCAGCATATATATTTTTTTAAACTTCCCCTGAGAATGCTTCCCTGATTCTAGGATTTTTGTCTTTCTTAGACTATATATATCTATATCCAGATACAGATATATATATATAAGCATAGGTTGCCCGTTTTCACATCCTTTATATATATATATATATTTTGTAATTGTTGAACACAGCTGTAAAAGACGGCTAAAGGAACAGCCTATGGCAGAGCTTGACAGTGACAAATGAAAAAAAAGGGGGGAGGGGGGAAAGAGGGAGTTAAAAACTTGCCAAGCAAAGTTTGATTGGTTTCATACCAACAAATAATATTCGATAGGGCATTACAGAGAGTGGTGAGGACAGTGCAGAAGAAAAAATCAGTTTGGGGAGGTTGTGTGTGGCTAGAATCTAGTAAATGCATGTGAAATTCTACCATAGAGTTTGTTTTCAATCCATGTGGAAGGAAGAGTTCGAGGGAGGGGGACGTTATTACAATCCACGAGGGGCGTCTCTTCTTCCGAGAGTCCATCATCGTAAAGCAGAGAATCCGAAGGAGTGGAAGCGGCTAGATCTAAATAGTCCTAAGCCGATAAAAGAGAAAGAAGGTTAAGGACAGAGGCCTTGGGCTCTCCGTTCAAGTCAAGTTGATCATCCTGAAGGACCAAAACTGTTAGGCACAAGCAACCAGATCCACGTGGGTAGAGTTCGAGCTAACTACTTTATTGCATTCAGCCTATAATACAGGAATCTCCCTAGACCAGGGGTAGGCAACCTCAGCTCTTTTATGACTCATGGACTTCAACTCCCAGAATTCTGGGAGTTGAAGTCCATGAGTCATAAAAGAGCCGAAGTTGCCTACCCCTGCCCTAGACTGCTTGCCTTCCCTTGAGATGCTGGCTCAGGAATTCTGGGAGTTGAAGTCCATGAGTCATAAAAGAGCCGAGGTTGCCTACCCCTGGGATAGACAAAGGTTCTGTGGAAGTTCTATAGATCTCTTGCAGCGATTCAAAAGCTAATTCCCTGCTTTTGCTCCCTTCCTTGCCTTGTTGTACATTTTCCAGTAAAAACTCAATTTGGATGGCAATAGCACTGAGACTTATATACCGCTTCACAGTGCTTTACAGCCCTCGCTAAGCAGTTTACAGAGTCAGCCTCTTGCCCCCAGCAATCTGGGTCCTCATTTTACCGACCTCGGAAGGACGGAGACTGACTCAATAGCAGTAACACTTAAGATTTATATACCGCTTCATAGTGCTTTACAGCCCTCTCTAAGCAGTTTACAGAGTCAGCCTTTTGCCCCCAGCAATCTGGGTCCTCATTTTACCGATCTCGGAAGGATGGAAGGCTGAATCAATAGAAGTAGCACTTAAGATTTAAGCCAAACCCAAGTCCCGCAGCCGTTGTTCATATGTTTTAGTCTCCAGGCCTTTCATCATCTTAGTTGCTCTTCTCTGAACTTTTTCCAAACTCTCAACATCTTTTTTTGTGCTATGGTGACCAAAATTGGCTGCGGTATTCCAGGTGTGGCCTCACTAGGGTTTTATGAAGCGGGTACTAATACTTTGTGTGATCTTGATTCTAAATCAGTAAGCTAGCAGAACAGAAGAATAAAGATGTTCTATTTCATCATACAGGGTTTACTTTATATGTGAAGATTAGATTACCTTCCTGAGCCCTGCCAGAGGTGTATGTTCCTGTGTATCAATTTTTTCTGGATTGACATATTTTAGATTTTTTGTTTTGTTTTGTTTTGTTTTGTTTACATCAACCACCAGAAGGCAATATGGGAGCATCTTTGTTCTATACAGGGAACATTTCCATCTCACTTGTTCAGTGAGTTTTGCCCCATTTCATGACCATTCTTGACACCGTTGTCACTGCAGTGGATGTTAGGAATCCCAGCTGCTAAGGGAATCTGGCGATCTCATTGACTTTGCTCATGAAAAAGATTGCAAAAGAGGATCATGTGATCTTGGGACGCTGCAACAATCATAAATATGAGCCAGTCGACAAGCATCTGAATTTTGATCACGTGATCACGGGAATACACATCATGAAGCTGTGTGTGTGTGTGTGTGTGTGTGTGTGTGTGTGTGTATGTGTGTATGTATCTATGTATGTGTTTTCTGAGGTTTTCGCGGGTATTTGTATGTAGGTCTTTGGTTATTCGGGTTTTCTCCCGCGTAAAATTGGAAGTGTCTTGGCGACGTTTCGACGAAGTCCCATTCGTCATCTTCAGGCTGGTGTTTTCAGCTTCGTGCTTCGAGGAGCAATGTATGTATGTATATATATGTATATATAAATATATATGTCTAAATGCTATTGCTAGCACTATTGCTAGTACTATTAGGCCTGCATTTTGAAACACCTGTTGGGCTGAATTCACATTTCCTACTTCCAAAAGTTGCCCAGAGAGATGCTACATTACACAAAATGCCCTTTGCTTTGTGGACTTGTGTTTCTAGTTACGCTTTCTTTAAACTTTCTTTAAACTTCCGATATTTGATTACTATAATCAGAGCCGCCCCACGTGTGTGTGTGTGTGCGTGTGTGTGTGTGTACACAAAAGCGTTTTGCACTCTGCGCTTCCATCTGACCTCAAATGTTTTCTTAATCTAAATAACTGCAGCACATCTTATCACATGTGATTAGCTGGGCTTTTCTCCCCCTGCCTGCCTTTCCAATATCCTTTCTTTAAATCTCTGCCGGAGCAAAGTTCTCTTCAAATTTATTTATTTATTTGATTTATTTATATGCCGCCCAATCCCAAAGGACTCAGGGCGGCGTACAAAATTAAAACAATCACCGAGAATAAGACAATAAAATAATACAATCATACCGCAAGTCCGATCATGTCCCCCCCCCCCGGGGACATCAGCCCCAGGCCTGCCGGAACAGGAGAGTTTTAACGGCTTTCTTAAAGGCCGGCAGGGTGGGAGTTGTTCGAACCTCGGGGGGAAGTTGATTCCACCAGGTCGGAGCCACCACAGAAAAGGCCCTTCCCCGAGGGCCCGCCAGCCGACATTGTCTGGCCGACGGGACCTGAAGGAGGCCCAATCTATGGGACCTCACCGGTCTCTGGGAACTGTGCGGCAGTATGCAGTCCTGTAAGTAACCTGGTCCTAAGCCACGAAGGGCTTTAAAGGTGACAACCAACACCTTGAATTGCGTCCGGAGACCCACAGGAAGCCAGTGCAGCTCGCGGAGGATAGGTGACACGTGGGCGTACCTTGGCGCGCCCACAATCGCTCTCGCGGCTGCGTTCTGAACCAACTGCAGGGGACTAAAGGGGACTAAAGGGGATAAAAGACGCTGCAGAGAGATTGACCCATCGCCCCCCCCCCCCCACACTCATAGCTACGTAGCGGTAATGAATTTTGTTAAGGTCCTTACCCGGCTCTTCACCATCAGTTTTTCTAATTCTTTGCTGATCTCAGAAAATGTTGGCCTCTTATCTGGTTCCTGTTTCCAGCAGCGAAGCATCAAATTGTACCTTTAAGAAAACAAGCCAACTTTGAAACTTCAAAGGAGGAGGAAGAGGAGGAAAGGGTGAGATCCTTGGTGCTCTTTGAGCTTGGCTGTTTACTTGCAGACATTTCATTATTCCATTAGGTAACATCATCAGGGCTAGAAGAGAGTGGGGTTTGAAAGGAGGAGGAGGAGGAGGAGAAAAGGAGGGAGGGAGGGAGGGAGGGAGGGAGGAAGGAAGGAAGGAAGGAAGGAAGGAAGGAAGGAAGGAAGGAAGGAAGGAAGGTAAAAATTGTGGGGTCTTTGGTGTTCTCTGAGCTTGGTTGTTTTCTTGCAGACATTTCATTACTCCATTAGGTAACATCATCAGGGCTAGAAGGGAGTGGGGTTTGCAAGGAGGAGGAGGAGGAGGAGAAAAGGAGGGAGGGAGGGAGGGAGGGAGGGAGGAAGGAAGGAAGGAAGGAAGGAAGGAAGGAAGGTAAAAATTGTGGGGTCCTTGGTGTTCTCTGAGCTTGGCTGTTTACTTGCAGACATTTCATTATTCCATTAGGTAACATCATCAGGGCTAGAAGAGAGTGGGGTTTGAAAGGAGGAGGAGGAGGAGGAGAAAAGGAGGGAGGGAGGGAGGGAGGGAGGAAGGAAGGAAGGAAGGAAGGAAGGAAGGAAGGAAGGAAGGAAGGAAGGAAGGAAGGAAGGAAGGTAAAAATTGTGGGGTCCTTGGTGTTCTCTGAGCTTGGTTGTTTTCTTGCAGACATTTCATTACTCCATTAGGTAACATCATCAGGGCTAGAAGGGAGTGGGGTTTGCAAGGAGGAGGAGGAGGAAAGAGGGAGGGAGGGAGGGAGGGAGGAAGGAAGGAAGGAAGGAAGGTAAAAATTGTGGGGTCCTTGGTGTTCTCTGAGCTTGGCTGTTTACTTGCAGACATTTCATTATTCCATTAGGTAACATCATCAGGGCTAGAAGAGAGTGGGGTTTGAAAGGAGGAGGAGGAGGAGGAGAAAAGGAGGGAGGGAGGGAGGGAGGGAGGGAGGGAGGGAGGGAGGGAGGGAGGAAGGAAGGTAAAAATTGTGGGGTCCTTGGTGTTCTCTGAGCTTGGTTGTTTTCTTGCAGACATTTCATTACTCCATTAGGTAACATCATCAGGGCTAGAAGGGAGTGGGGTTTGCAAGGAGGAGGAGGAGGAAAGAGGGAGGGAGGGAGGGAGGGAGGAAGGAAGGAAGGAACGAAGGAAGGTAAAAATTGTGGGGTCCTTGGTGTTCTCTGAGCTTGGCTGTTTACTTGCAGACATTTCATTATTCCATTAGGTAACATCATCAGGGCTAGAAGAGAGTGGGGTTTGAAAAGAGGAGGAGGAGGAGGAGAAAAGGAGGGAGGGAGGGAGGGAGGGAGGAAGGAAGGAAGGAAGGAAGGAAGGAAGGTAAAAATTGTGGGGTCCTTGGTGTTCTCTGAGCTTGGTTGTTTTCTTGCAGACATTTCATTACTCCATTAGGTAACATCATCAGGGCTAGAAGGGAGTGGGGTTTGCAAGGAGGAGGAGGAGGAAAGAGGGAGGGAGGGAGGGAGGGAGGGAGGAAGGAAGGAAGGTAAAAATTGTGGGGTCCTTGGTGTTCTCTGAGCTTGGCTGTTTACTTGCAGACATTTCATTATTCCATTAGGTAACATCATCAGGGCTAGAAGAGAGTGGGGTTTGAAAGGAGGAGGAGGAGGAGGAGAAAAGGAGGGAGGGAGGGAGGGAGGGAGGGAGGGAGGAAGGAAGGAAGGAAGGAAGGAAGGAAGGTAAAAATTGTGGGGTCCTTGGTGTTCTCTGAGCTTGGTTGTTTTCTTGCAGACGTTTCATTACTCCATTAGGTAACATCATCAGGGCTAGAAGGGAGTGGGGTTTGCAAGGAGGAGGAGGAGGAAAGAGGGAGGGAGGGAGGGAGGGAGGAAGGAAGGAAGGAAGGTAAAAATTGTGGGGTCCTTGGTGTTCTCTGAGCTTGGTTGTTTTCTTGCAGACGTTTCATTACTCCATTAGGTAACATCATCAGGGCTAGAAGGGAGTGGGGTTTGCGAGGAGGAAGAGGAGGCGGAGGAAAGGAGGGAGGGAGGGAGGGAGGGAGGGAGGAAGGAAGGAAGGTAGGTAGGTAAAAATTGTGGGGTCCTTGGTGTTCTCTGAGCTTGGTTGTTTTCTTGCAGATGTTTCATTACCCAACTAGGTAACATCATCAGGGTTAGAAGGGAGTGGGGTTTGCGAGGAGGAAGAGGAGGCGGAGGAAAGGAGGGAGGGAGGGAGGGAGGAAGGAAGGTAGGTAGGTAAAAATTGTGGGGTCCTTGGTGTTCTCTGAGCTTGGTTGTTTTCTTGCAGATGTTTCATTACCCAACTAGGTAACATCATCAGTGCAAGTATGGGATGGGGTTTGCAAGGACAAGGAGGAGAAGGGAAAGGAGGAGGAGAATAATTCCCGTATTCCAATATTTCTTTTTTGTTGGTTTTGTGAAGGTGGTCTTGGAATCTACTGGAATGTGGCACCCTGTGAAATAATGTATCACAAGTCTCTGTCCCAGTGATGGCGAACCTTTTAGAGACCGAGTGCCCAAACTGCAACCCAAAACCCACTTATGCATTGTCGGGTACCGGGTGGGTGTGGCCCATTGGGTGGGCGTGGCTGCGCTGGTAACAGCAGACTGGGTGGGACTAAAAAGTTCAATCAATCAATTCCAACTTTGCAAGATCTTTTTTTTTCCCCCGAGAAAATTGACTGATTGATTGAACCTTTTTTTTTTTTTTGCACAAGACAGCGGAGGCCTAAAGCAAAAAGGTTTTATAAAACCCAGCTGAAGGTCTAGGACTGGGGCGACGGCGCGCATGTCCACAGAGAGGCACGAATGAAAATACATTTTTTTTTAAAAAAAAAGAAGGACTTCCTTCGTTCTGTTCTCATCTCAGACAAGGTCTACACTTTCGCTTGGAGAAAGCAAAAGGACTCGGTACTTGCTGGTGGTCTTCAAGAAAAGTCCAAGGGAGATTCAAAGCATTTTTGTTTTCCTGCAAAAGGGCCTCATCTGTGCTACAAAATGGCCATTTCTCTACCTCTTTGCTGTCAACCTAATGTTTCTCTGAATTTTATAGTCCAGATGTGGTAGAAGCAATAGCAATAGCAAGCCCAGGTTCTCCCTGAAGAGGAGACTAAGTAATTGTCAAGAATGAAACTTTGGCAGCTACGTACCTCTTCATTTCAACTTTCTGTTAGAGTAAGGGGAAGGGAGGTGTTGCTTTAGAATGGCTTAGAGGGAGAAACGAAACCTCTACGATTCCGCTGAAGACTTTCAGAGCCTGAAACCTGTCCAAGGACACCGCAGCAGGTGTGGAGAGGAAGCAGACAGTTCCCATAACACAGTGAAATTGTTTACATGGAGTACATGAGAGGTTGGGCGTTTTGGCCGGAGAAATTATTATTTAATTCTATGAACTGGTGTCTGGCAACCTCAGAGTTAGTTTTGCTTCGGCATAACCATGCCGTGTATTCAATAAACAGTAAAATTTTGGGGAACAGAATGAATCTGGAGTTTTATTTGGATTCTGGAGCTGGATGTTGACAGCAATGTAATTATGATTCAGGGACTGAAGGCCTAGACCAGTGTTCACCAAGGATGAAATATGCAAAGCTGTGGACCCGAACCATTAGAATTTTCATCCATGACCATCTTCAACAATGGCATTAAAGTTCATCTTTAGAACTACCAACAGAAGATAATGTTTGAAGCTCGGGATTGAACGACAGATTTCTAAGCTTGGTTGTTTTCCTGCAGACATTTCACTACCAAACCAGGTAACATCTTCAGTGCACATCTTCAACTACTGTCCTGAAGGTATTACGTAGCTGGGTAACAAAATGTCTGCAAGGGAACAACCAAGCTTAGAGAGCACCAAGGACTCTATGTCTAGAAGTTGCTAAGATTAGAAACTGAATTAGGGCAAACCAGGGAATTGTCCTTCCTGTGATACATCAGACTTCGTGCCTTTTGGGGATTATGTTTAAAAGTTTAAAGGCTGTCCATGTTTGAGTTTCTACTCAACAGTGAGGAAAATAACTCCTAGATAGTTCAGGCACACTTATATTGCATCCATAAACCAGCAGAAGCCAAGGAGCTGATTGATGACCTTGGCAGATGATAATAAAATAGAGTAGAGTAGAGTAGAGTAGGGTAGGGTAAGGTAGGGTAGGGTAGAGTAGAGTTAGAGTTAGAGTTAGAGTTGGAGTTGGAGTTGGAGTTGGAGTTGGAGTTAGAGTTAGAGTTAGAGTTAGAGTAGGAATGGAATGGAGTAGAGTAGAGTAGAGTAGAGTAGAGTAGAGTAGAGTAGAGTAGAGTAGAGTAGAGTAGAGTAGAGTAGAGTAGAGTAGAGTAGGGCAGGGCAGGGTAGGGTAGGGTACCGGGTGGGTGTGAGTGGGAGTGGGAGTGGGAGGGGAATGGAATGGAATGGAATAGAATAGAATAGAATAGAATAGAATAGAATAGAATAGAATAGAATAGAATAGAATAGAATAGAATAGAATAGAATAGAACAGGAGTAAAAATAGAGTAAGAAATAGAATAAGAAATAGAATAGAATAGAATAGAATAGAATAGAATAGAATAGAATAGAATAGAATAGAATAGAATAGAATAGAATAGAATAGAATAGAATAGAATAACAGAGTTGGAAGGGACCTTGTAGGTCATCCAGTCCAACCCCCTTGCCCAAGCAGGAGACCCTACACCATTTCTGACAGACGGCAATCTAATCTCATCTTGAAAGCTTCCAGGGATGAATCTCCCACAACTTCTGAAGGCAAGCTGTTCCACTGGTTGATTGTTCTCATTGTCAGACAATTTCTCCTTATTTCTAGCTTGAATCTCTCCTTGATCAGTTTCCATCCATTGTTCCATGTCTGGCCTTCGGCTGCTTTGGAAAATAGGTTGACCCCCCTCCTCTCTGTGGCAACCCCTCAAATATTGGAAGACTGCGATCATGTCATCCCTGGTCCTCCTCTTCACTAGACTAGCCATGCCCAGTTCCTGCAACCGTTCTTCATACGTTTTAGCCTCCAGTCCCCTGATCGTCTTTGATGTCTTGATGATGAACTGGAGAGCCCCTTCTCTCCTTTGAACCCCTTAGGGATGATTATGTTTATCCAACATGCAGAAATCTAAGAGGAAATAGCTAAATGTAATCCTTCATGGGGTGGATATAATCCTTCTGATTAGCAACGTTGGTTATCTGAGGTTACTTACATCTCCTCACTGCAATTTTCTGGCTTTTCCATTCTATAACCTGTTTTTAAGAGATTAAAGAGCCTCTCCGGAGCAATTCCTGGATATGGGTTCCCTCCGAGGGTCACAATTTCCCATAACAGCACTCCAAACGACCACCTAAGGGGGAAAAGAATTAAAAAAAAAAATCGGAAGCAGTTAGTTTTGCAGATCAAAGAAACCTTCCACAATAGCCCAAAACAGTGTTTCTCAACCTTGACCATTTTAAGGCATGTGGACTTCAACTCCCAGAATTCCACAGCCAGCATTGCTGGCTGTGGAATTCTGGGAGTTGAAGTCCACATGCCTTAAAATGGTCAAGGTTGAGAAACACTGCCCCAAAAGAACCAAGGGCAATCCCATCGGAAGAGGAATTCTATTTTTCTTTGCCAGGTTTCCAAACTTTCTTTCTTTCTTACAGTCAAATGTCAAGGGGCAATGGACAGGCTGTATCAAAATATCTCTCTCTCTCTCTCTCTCACACACACACACACATACACACACAAAAACCCCAAGAGGTTTTTTTTTTTTGCAAGTGTGCTGCACTGTTTTAGAATCACAAACATAAGAAGCTTTAAAAAAAAGATATATAACTTTGGCTCTCAGATAAACTTAGATTTGGTCATTACCCAGAGGATAGCATATGGGGTCCTTGGTGCCCTCTGAGTTTGGGGGTTTTCTTGCAGATGGTTTCATTACCCAACTAGGTGACATCATCAGTCCTAGAAGGGAGTGCGGAAAGAGGAGGAGGAGGAGGAGGAGGAGGAGGAGGAGGAGGAAGAGGAAGAGGAAGAGGAAGAAGAAGAAGAAGAAGAAGAAGAAGAAGAAGAAGAAGAAGAAGAAGAAGAAGAAGAAGAAGAAGAAGAAGAAGAAGAAGAAGAAGAAGAAGAAGAAGAAGGGGAGGAGGAGGAGGACGAGGAGGAGGATGACGACGACTGTGGGGTCATCAGTCCAGTCCAAGCCGGGAATAAACAAAATGGAGACTGCCTTAGAAAGAAGGGTGTGGTTTATTGAAGAGGAGAGTCAGACAGAAAGATGGCTCCGGGAAAGCTGACCACATGTTGCTGGGAGTGGTTGGTTTTTATACCTTCTTGGGCTTTTTGTGTTTGGAGTTGTTCCTGTGGCATGAACTTTGACCTTGATTTTTGTCTAAGTGAGTTTGCACAGAATGGCCTAACTAAATTTTGCTTTGTGTTGCTTCACGTACCGCAGAGAAAGCTGATGGCTCTTGAATGTAGAATTCCATAAGTGAGAAGTAGTATAATATAGTTACAAAGCAATTTATTAGCTGTGACAACGAATTTAAAAGTGGTTTTCGGGCTAGTTAGTTGTGCTCTGTTATAAAAGTCCAGGAATATAGAAGCTTAGAGGATTTTTTTTTCCCCAAAACTACTTTGTAACACGCAACATTTAAAGTAAGTCAATTTTGTGCCAAAATCTGGGGGAAAACAAATCATCAAGGGGATGAGAAGAGACACTGTTATTTGTGTTAATTATACAAACACAGAGAAATGCTTCTCAAGCAGTTTGGATACAAAAGAAACTCTGTCATAATGGGGTGACTAGAATCAATTGTTATCTCTGAATGATATATTTAGTTAAGCTTTTCTTCCAAGGTGCTAAATAATGGGAATTTCTGCCAGGATTTGTAAACATGCAGATAGACCTGAGATGAGCATAGTGATTTAAAATTCCCTAAGATATGAAATTACTCCCTAAATTAATAATATATCTCTGTGTTACCACTGGACGTAATAGACACTCTGAATTTTGATCCTTGGGGAAAGTTAAAAACTTCCCAAGAGCAATTATATGATCTTCCTGTTTTGTTTTTTTTTCCAGCATTTCAACAGTATTTCTCTTGCTTATGTTGGCAAAATGGAACAAGTGTGAAAGACTATCAGGTTTAGTGTGTGTACTATTCTAAAGTCAAGTATAGTCATTAATATGCCATTTATGGACCTGCCCTGTATTCATTTCCTTACAACTTTAACTGTTTAATAATGCCCATCTGGGAGAAGCCAACAGCCTGGAGATCAAATATCATCTCCAGAGAAACAGTCAAGATGTTATCAATATTTTGCTCAATCTCAGCCTTCAGAGTTTGGTAGATAATTTATCATGATTCTCATATCATGTCAGAAATCACACTTCAACCTGGTCTAGAATCTCATTATCAATAAGACAAAAACAGCTGCACAGAAGCTTGGTTCTACCAATGGTTTGCTGGATCAGATCTAAGGTTAATCTAGTGCAGCTAAAGAACTTCATAATTGCAAATCGTAAACGGATCTATTCTTTGTCCAGGATCAATCTTCTTCCTCCATGGGTGCAAATTCTACAGAAGCTCACAAACATTTACTTTTAAAAAAAATGCATGGGATTTATCAGTAGAAGTACTTGGTATGTCTAGTTTAATGAAAATAAGAACAGGGGGTGACATGGTAGCAGTGTTCCAATATCTAAGGGGCTATCGCAAAGAAGAGGGGGTCAAATTATTCTTCAAAGCACCAGAAGACAGGACAAGAAGCAATGGATGGAAACTAATCAAGGAGAGAACCAACCTAGAAGGAAAAATGTCCTAATAGTTAGAACAATTAATGAATGGAACAACTTGCCTTCAGAAAGTGTGGGTGCTCCATCTCTGGAGGTTTTCAAGAAGAGACTGGACAATCATTTGTCTGAAATGGTTGTCCAATCTTCTCTTGAAAACCTCCAGAGAGCAAGGACTTGAAGACCACCCCTTCCAACGCTGTTATTTTGGTGCTAACGGATAACCGTTCTAAATAATCAATTTTATTTGATACCCTTTACCACTGTTTATCCGCTGTTTGCTGTTAGACATACAGCAATACGGACATGCTAACATTTGCTGGAGACATGTCTCCAAATAAATGCTTATTAAATAACCCAGTTAGGCTACATTTGTGACGCTTCTGTCATCACTTTGGGATTTTTGTTTTCTTTTGGGCTGCTTCAGTTAAAGTTGGCTACTGCCCAACGGTCTGTGGTTTCTTCATCCCCCGCTTATTGAAATATGAGCACAACTATTCACTGCTCAACATCCTTCATTTTTTTTTCTTTTGTCTGAGAATACTCCGTAACTCTGATGATGTATTGTGATACCCAAGAACCAGCCGTTGGTTTTCTTTAGCACTCAAAGTAAACTCCAACCCTGTCTTCCTATTTACACAATTCCCCTAACCTCACTGCAGTTGACTCAAAGTGGGCTCCTGAAGCTCATGAGATCCTCCACAAAGATGTTATGGACTCTCAAAGAAATTGTAAGGGGGTGGGGAGAGGGAAAAAACTCAAGAGTTGTAGCTAGCAAACAGAAATAGATAAATTTTGTAACTTCTGAAAGAAGAACTTGTCATGGAAAGGTATTTTTTTCCCATGAGATATGTCAGGCACGAAGGCCGTACATTATGATGCAGTTAAGAAGATTTATTGTTCAATTGATTTGCTTATAAAAATTAAATCAAATGTAAAGGTAATTAAGATATAGGCTAGAAATCTATTGATGAATGTAATAAATATGTTTTTACTTAGAGGTAATAATAAAAATTATTAGCCTAAATATGAGATAGTAGATATTAAGAGAAAAAAAGGGGAAGTATTAAATGTTGAAATAAGAGAAATTTTGAGATATTTGGAAGTTACCAGAAAATAAGAATATTATACTGTATTATTAATCGGTTGATGTAAGATGGTGAGAATTCAAATAGATAAGACGTGTATCCTGAACATTAGATCTTGTGATGAATTGTGATAAAGGGAATTGGGGTTATTTAAAACTTGGAAATTATAAATATTAAATGTTAAATTTAAATATTAATGGGAAACTAAACATTGGGAAAAACTAACCAGGACATTGATTGTCTAAAAAGATTGAACGTTAAAATAACTAGGATACGTATAAACTAAAAATTATTGATAAATGTAAGAAAGTTATTTTTGTTTAATTGATATAATAAGAATTGTATTAAATTACATATGAGACAGTAAATACCAAGGGGAAGAGAGAGGAAATATTTAATGTAATAGTTTGAGATCTGTACTAAAGAGATTTGTGTGTTATCGAATTATTAATCAACTCAGCCGCCACATTGCTTTTCAAATATTTAAATGTAAAACTAAAAAAAAATCAATAAAATTTTCTTTAAAAAAAAAGATTTATTGTTCAAGTCTATGCCCAAGAATCTAGCCACCTAACGTTCCATACTAAATTGGCACTAGATAAATCAATGGAATTCACGAGGGTTTGGACGGAGACCATTTGTGGGAACGCAAAGATTCTAGACTGATGACTTGCTTAACTCCGCCCACCTGCTTCGATAGCTGCTCAAATGAGTGAATGTAGTAAAGAGCAGAGCTTTTTTATTTTACAAAAAAAGGGGGGAAAAAAGAACAAGAGAGAATAACAGAGTTAGAAGAGACCTTTGGTCAACCCCCTGCCCAGACAGGATAGCCTAAACCAGGGGTAGGCAACCTTGGTTCTTTTATGACTCGTGGACTTCAACTCCCAGAATTCCTGAGCCAAGGATGATCAGGGGACTGGAGGCTAAAATGTATAAAGAATGGTTGCAGGAATTGGGTATGTCTAGTTTAATGAAGAGAAGGACTGTGGGTGACATGACAGCGGTGTTCCAATATCTCAAGGGTTGCCACAAAGAGCTACTGCTCGGATGTAAAGATACCCATTTATGATAGCACAACTCAACTTACACATCACTCTGGGTTGTGTAGATGTGATCGAAGAGAGACTCTATTGCCATCCATTTTACAGGTATTCGACCCTATGGGAAGAGAAATATATATATATATATATATATATATTACTTGTTGCAAGCACATCTGAACGTTACTTCTAAAGCCACAATTGGCAAACAATTCTTTTTGTAAAATATCTCGCTTTCAGCTTCTCTCGTTGCTTTTTCTCAGAGATGAGTTAGTTGAGGATGGATTTTCCAGTTGCACTAACCGGGCCCAGCCAAGATTCATATGCTATGATATGCAGAATTACCTTGCTTACATAGTTACAAGAATTGATAGAAACAGAATAACAAGACTTAGAAGGGACCTTGGAGATCTTCTAGTCCAACCCCCTGCTCAAGCAGGAGACCCATTCCGGACAAACGGCTGTCCAGTCTCTTCTTAAAAACCTCCAGTGATAGAGCACCCACAACCTCTGGAATTGTAATACATTTTCTTTTTTAAAAAATTCCCATTGCTGTTGAAACACACAGCCAGCATGGACTAGTGGTTAAGCCACCAATTTAGAAACCAGGAGATTCTGAGTTCAAGTGCCACCTTAGCCATGAAACCAGCTGGGTGACCTTGGGCCAGTGCTTCTCTCTCTCAGCCCAAATCACTAGAATAACCTTTTTGGAATGTTATACAGATAGTCCTGGACTTACAATCTTTCACTGAGTAACCAAAATTACAACGGTGCTGAAAAAAGTGATGAGGACTGTTTTTCCTACTTACAACCGTTGCAGCATCCCCATGTCGCAGGATCAAAATTCATACATTTGGCAACTGACTCACATTTATGGCGATCGCAATGTCCCAGGGGTCACGTGGTTCCCGTTTGCGACCGCCTGACAAAGTCAGTGGGGAAGTCTGATTCAACAACCGCATTATTAACTTAACCACTGCAGCGATGGACTTAGCAGCTGTGACTGAGAAACGTTGTAAAATGGAGCACAACTCCCTTAGCCTCTGTCTTTGCTTTTTTTAAGTCCCAATATTTCCTAGTAATCGTTTACAGACCCTTCAAATCAAGAGATCGCTGTGGGAATAAATAGTTGCCTTCCTCACCTTGCTCCTCTTGACGTAAGAGTCCTCTTCGTAAACGTCTCGAGACAAACCAAAATCAGAAATCTTCATTTTACGCCCTTCTGCTACTAAGACGTTCCTGGCTGCTAAATCACGGTGAACAAGCTTGGGAGAAACAAACAAAACGAAACAAGAAATTAACATTTCTCATTAACGTGAATAAAGGTTAAAGGTCATAGAAAGAGGGTGGGCCTGAAGGGGAACCCCCCCTACCTTCATTTCAGCAAGGTATTGCATGCCACGGGAGATCTGCCACGCAAAGGAGATCAAGTCACCCATAGTCAGGGCCCGCTCGTCTGGGTTGTCCAAGTAGCTAGAATTTCTGTTTGTATCGTTTCCCACGTAGCTGGGTCCCACTTTCCGGCTTTCTCTTAAGAAACTCCGCAAGGAGCCGTATTTAGCGTACTCCACTATTAAGTATAAAGGCCCTGAGGTCAAACAAGGGGGGGGGTCAGAATTTCAATCAACTTGCCCTCAACAGATACGCCTGCAAAACAAATTTGGCACGGTCTTTGTTTTTATTTTTTTTTAGTTTGCACCAAGAGAAGTTCATTTTAGTTTCATGCATCACACGTTCAGAAGTGTTACCCTCTCCGTTGGGGGATTAGTCTCGTATATGAGACTTTAGGAATTCAGATTTACTTTCTTTTTCTTTTCTTTCCTTCCTTCCTTCCCTTCCTTCCTTCCTTCCATCCTCCCTCCCTCTCTCCCTCCTTTCCTTCCTCCCTCCCTTCCTTCCTCCCTCTTCCATTCCTTCCTCCCTCCCTCTCACTCCTTCCTTCCTTCTTTCCTTTCTCTCTCCTTCTTCCATTCTTTCCTTCGTTCCTTCCTCCTCCCTCCCTCCTTCCCTCCCTCCTTCAATACAATAGGCAATTGCCTAAGAGTATGCGTGGCTTAGAAATGGAGAATCTGAGGCCACTGTCGTGACAGCCATTTAAATAGTCCAGATAAATAAGGCCACGCTATCCACAGTTAACGGGGGTGGTTCTTCTGAGGCAAACCTAGTTTTCAAACCCTGAATGTTTTGTTCAGGAGTTTTAAAAGAGCACAATTGCCCAGGATCGTTTCTCTTTAAACGGCTAGACCATGTCTCTCAACTTTTTTCCACGGATACCCTCCACTGGTGAGGGCAATCAACCAACAGAATGAAGTTGTGGATGTTCCATCACTGGAGGTTTTCAAGACGAGATTGGACCGCCATTTGTCTGAAATGATGTAGGATCTCCTGCCTGAGCAGGGGGTTGGACTAGAAGACCTCCAAGGTCCCTTTCCAACTCTGTTGTTCTATCTTCTATTGTGACTCTTCCCTCATTCCTCCACTTCTACTCTTGCTCATCCTTTTACCCTGGAAAGCCAATTCTCCAGGAATCAAATCCAAATACGTACCGTCCTGGCTACAAGCACCGTACAGCCTGATGACGTGAGGATGGTTCACCTGTTTTAAAAGGTTGAACTCCGAATGCAGATCCCGGAGCTCGCTGACGGAAGCATTCTCTGTAGGAACAGAGCAGGAAGAGACACGGTTCTATGACTTGAGGCAGGATTTGGCAATTACACATTCAAATATTATGTAAATAATGGAACAATGACTCTTCCTTTTCAGGACACCGTGGCAAATGCAAGCTATTTTTTTTATATATTAAATACTATAAACATGCTATGTTAAATGGCTGAGCTGCACGCAGGATCCGTCCTGGAGGAAGAGACCCCCCCCCAAGGGCAGTGGCCACCCTCCTGGCAAGGAGAGGCGCACTCCACCTGGGTGCCCCAATTAAACACAAAGACGGGGGCACTCCTCCGCCTTTAGGTACACCATGTTGGGCGGGCAGAAGAGCGAGCAGGGGTTCAGCTGAAATATCTGGGGATATTCAGGAATATCTGGGAATATCAGCCGGTCATTTGTCTTCTTTCAGAGAGACACTGAGGCCACTTGGAAGTTTAGCTGTGTCCTCAGGGTCACCTGAGTGGTGCAAATGTGTGTGGAAACCTTCCTGGCTACAGCATGTTTTCTGCCCTGGGTCCCTTCCCCATTGAAGACAGGTGCCAGCTGTTGGGGATGAGTCTGTGTTGTCTGAATCTTAATTTCTTGTGCTTCAGTTTGAGATGTATCTTAAAGAAAGTCACATATAAAAATTCAACGCGGGGTCCTTGGCGTTCTTAGCCTGGTTGTTTTCTTGCAGATGTTTCATTACCAAACTAGGTAACGTCATCAGTGCAACCCTGAGCTACAAATAATGGTAAAAATTCAATATATAATGGAGGTGTGCATGTAATAGCTAACCGATTTTATTTATCTTCCCCCCCCTGCCCCTCTACTTTTGAATGATAAATAGAATTATTTTCCCTCTTAAGTGTCTTAAAAGCAAACATGGGTCCCTTCGCTGTTGGAGACTCTCTAAAAGGAGGCAAATGACCAGCTGTCTGCAAGGAGTACAAATCCTTCCATTCCCCACCATCCAGTCAGAGCTGAAGAAGCTTCTGGGATGAGAAGCGAAACGTCTTCAAAGAAAGACAAGGAAGTCCACCTGCCTCCTGAAAAAACATCTTTGGGACAACCAGGACCTGGATGGCTAAGAATCTCCGTAGACATTTACAGATAACTATTAATTCAGCAACCAGGCCAGTCATCCCTGGCAGGTGTTGAGCTGAACAATTCCTGAGCATTACACAATCTTTTAACTGTTATCCGATTGCCAATGAAGGATGACTCACTCACAGTAATTACAAGGGGGAGAGTGCCGACACATTTGGGTGGAAAGTGACACATCCATTTAAACTGTTCCAGGAAAGCTGCATGGCTGATTATATTTATTAGGGGTTAAAGAAGGAATAGGCACAGGGGAATTATACTGTGCAGGGGGGTTTAGGAAGGACAACTTGGAAGAATTGGAAAGCACAACTTTGATTTGGAAAGAAATCAAACTTGTTTAAGCCCAAGAATTGGGATCCACAGACATATTTGCTTCGACTTTAATTTCAAAGTGCGTTCCCATTAAGTAATTTTTTTCTCGCCATGCATATGTATACATGATCTCAATTAGACTGTGATGTCTCTCTGTGTCATATAATGTATGTGGATATATGCATAATTCTGTATTTACATATATATTTTTGTCATATTTATGTAATGTATATCGGAGGTGGTGACCCTTTGGGAGCTGCATGCAATGAAATTTCATTTTAATGTATGCCGATTAGTGTACATTCAAGGTGACAATAAAGTTATTATTCTATTCTATTCTATTCTATTCTATTCTATTCTATTCTATTCTATTCCATTCCATTCCATTCCATTCTATTCTATTCTACTCTACTCTACTCTATTCTATTCTTTCTATATTCTATATTCTATATTCTATATTCTGTTCTGTTCTATTCTATTCTATTCTATTCTATTCTATTCTATTCTATTCTATTCTATTCTATTCTATTCCATTCCATTCCATTCCATTCCATTCTATTCTACATTCTATTCTACTCTACTCTACTCTATTCTTTCTATATTCTATATTCTATATTCTGTTCTATTCTATTCTATTCTATTCTATTCTATTCTATTCTATTCTATTCTATTCTATTCTATTCCATTCCATTCTATTCTACATTCTATTCTACTCTACTCTACTCTACTCTATTCTTTCTATATTCTATATTCTATTCTATTCTATTCTATTCTATTCTATTCTATTCTATTCTATTCTATTCTATTCTATTCTATTCCATTCTACTCTACTCTAATCTACTCTACTCTACCCATTCTATATTCTATATTCTATTCTATTCTATTCTATTCTATTCTATTCTATTCTATTCTATTCTATTCTATTCTATTCTATTCTATTCTATTCTATTCTGTTACTTCCAGAAAAAGGGCTTTCTTTTTTCATTCCCTGGGATTCTTTCCTTCATTGTCAATTTTCAAAGAAAAACAGCCAAAAAAATGACATTTTTCTGGGAATGTTAGATTACACTGGTTTGGTTGCTTCAACCACGGTTTCCAAGAATCTGATTCATCCATGGATAGTGCTGCATTTAATTTTGAAACTCTTCTGGCACTTGAAATCTGACATCGCTTTGGATCTGAGTCCTGTCTAATCTTTTCACGGATGTATTTTCTTCACTGCGAGCTAAAAGGTAAAATTGCAAAAGGTGAAAGAACATAAAAGATAAGAATTTCAGGACAACTGTTCCTGATGTAAAATGATGGTGGAACAGTATTCTCCCCAAAGGGCAACCTGCACATGTGGCATTTTTTGTTTGAAAGTGGTTTCGAAACTCTGATACTAAATTAAAGAGAAGAGAAAGCAATTCGTTCAAACCAGAACAAATTTTAAAGCTGTTTCTCATTAACTGCTTGGTTATTCGTCAGTTTTCAGAGGATATTTACATTTTTGGATGAAGTCAATGTTCCAATCCCAACATTTTATTTTTGTGTGTGGTGTTCTAACCCTTCAAATCAGTTACAGAAATGATTTGGATAGATTAGAAGATTATTTCCAAGGGTTCCAGAGACTTTGGAGAAAATTCTGATGCATGGAATTTTAAACCAATTGCAAATTTAGAGAAGAGAAGAGAAGAGAAGAGAGGAGAGGAGAGGAGAGGAGAACAGAAGAGAAGAGAAGAGAAGAGAAGAGAAGAGAGGAGAG